>JAPYZI010003996.1:0-17836 GCA_030523105.1 Ophioninae sp. A BG-2022a | reverse complement strand
AAAAAAAAAAAATGATAACAATATTGTATAGAAGAGAGATATTGAAATACATGAACGATGCTTTTGAAAAAAAATAAAATGATGTTAGACGATAATTATATTTTTTTTCAAAAGCATCGTTCATGTATTTCAATATCTCTCTTCTATACAATATTGTTATCATTTTTTTTTTTTTATTTTTTTTTAGTTTTTTTTTTTTTTTTTTTTTTTATTTTTTTTTTTTTTTTTTCTTTTTTTTTTTCGTACCAATTAATTTCCCCGTGTTTTGTTTCGTTTTTTTTTTTTTTTTTTTTTTTTTTTTTTTTTCGTTATTCCGCGCGAAATTTCTTTTGGGAATGATTTTTTGTTTGTTTGTTTCTCAGTTTGAGGATTTTTTAACGCGCGTGCGATTATCGGACAATACATCTCTTCTCTAACTCGAGACGCTTTCGAATCGATGAGAAGCGAGGAATTTATTTTTTTTATTTTTCTTGACGTACGAGAATTTTTGTTTTTCGACCCCCGCTAGTTCCCATCGATCGATCGAAACCCGAACTCATCTTTTTTGGGTATTGAAAAATGTACGCGAATTAACGCGAATTTTGGGTGTTGGAGAATATTCGATTTGTTTTTTTTTTTTCGAAGGCGATCGCGTTGGAGATGAAATATTTTTTCTTTTTTTTTCTTTCGTTTTCTTCGAAATTTTTTTTCCCTACGGCCGATAGTACTCGCTACGGTCACGGATCGAACCAGGCGAGAAAAATAAGGCGCGCACTGGGCTAAGTCTCATCAAGTAGGTGCATCACCATACCACCAATCGCACCCAATGCTCCATTTTTTACTTGTACACTGATAACGCTTTTTTAATTCTGATGTACTTTTTTTTTCTGAAATTGTTTTTGTCTTTTGTTGCCTCCAGGGAGAGTACGCTTTTTTATTTTCTTACTCTCGAGCGCACTGTCAATCCGCTTCGATCCCGAAAAGTTTCTAGTCTCGATGGAAATATGGATTTTTCTTTTACGCAGGGATCGGCATTTTTTTTTAAATCTCTTTTGCCCATAAGTTGGAAAATGTTGTAGAGAAAATTTTTCTTTTGGTAATTATTGCTCGACGGTTTTTTTTTCTTCTTTTTTTTTTTGAGTCATTCAGATATTCAAGTTTGCATTTTCCGTTTTGAATGTTAAGTCGAAGAATGTTTTAGAGAACAATATTTTTCGTTGATAATTTTTATTCGAAAGTCTTTCCTCAAAATAATATTGGGACCGTGCATTTCAATCTCACATTTTTCGTGTCTCATGCATTAGATTTTTTTTTTAAATGGGCATGAAAATTTGACGTTTCGTGGCGTTTATAGTAAAATTCGTAGCTGCCTGGATTAGTGAGAGTGCTCGAGACTGCTCGGTTAGGGTTAGCCTTAACTTTACGAATATTTTCCAATGCGCATACCCTAATTTCGTCGATTTTTCTTGATTTATCAATTTTATGATGAAACGTGCTCGTGGGAAAACAAAATTCAATATTTAAATGAGCCGGAGTATTTCGAACGAAATTATGGAATATGCGTTGTAGTTAGAAAAAAAAAGTAGTGTCCATAAAAGAGCACCCTAATATATGTAATACAACAGCTAATTACGAAAATGTATAAGATCATTAAACAATTCAAAGGATACTTTGAAATAATGTAATCAACAATTCAAAATCTATATTGTTACCAAATTCATCAAATAATTCATTTTAATATATATATATATATATATATATCGGAGTGCCTCTCTATGGACACAGTTTATTATTATTATTATTATTATTATATTAATTTAAATATTATATAGACTCAATTTTAAAAAGATCGGAGCAAAGAAAAAAGAATTCAGTTGACACGATGAACGACCGTAGCGTTAAAAAAAGAAGTTATTGATTAGCTTGGCAATATTTTTTCGTCGTCCTAATTTCAATTTTTTTTTTTTTTTAGTCATCTTTCGAGTTCTTCAGGCAAGAATTAGAAAGAAAAGCGTTGGAGGTTCGTAGTGAAAATAAGTGTCCGCTTGTTTGTAGATCGAGGGGAACGGCTGGAGTTCGTTAGGGAGAATCCTCGCGGGCCGGAAGCCCGTATTCTTGTACAGAAACGTTCGACAGTGGAGGAAACGAGCTGCGCGGATGACGAGAGGGAATTTACCGAGCGTCGTGAAAATTGCAGAGTACGTTCCAGTCTTGCACTTAATTTTCAATACTTCGATACAATTTCATTCGGAAATGAAGAAAAATGAGAATCTGTTTGAACACGCAGCTCGAGGGATGCGGATAAGGGTGACGACACGGATAACGTTTTGCCAGGCAGGTCTCAGTCGTTGAGGATCGTTGAGGCGAACGAAAACGCCGAAATTATCGCTTCGGACGAGACCCAGTGTACCTTCAATCCTAACAGCTATCACATGCTCTACATAGCGAGCAAGGAAGCTTTTCTCTACAAGCAAAACTCCTTCACTCGGGCGAAAGCGGTTTGTCGCTTTTTCTTTATATTCTCAAATTTGGTGCAACATGAACGATTGAACGCTGTAGGTCTCGTGTGACATCAGACGGTTCCGAACTCAGCTCAAAACGATTGTGCTCTAGAAAATTTAATTATCCTTTGGTTACTCACAACGGTACAATATTCATCACGTTTCTATTAGGTTGGTGAATAAGTTCGTAGAGTTTTTATATTTTCATTTGTTTTACAAAGATTTTTTCGCTGTTTGATAAAGTGTATAATATTCATTCGATAAAGCTTTTTCGGCTGTACAAAGCTACGCTAATCGTATTTTTATGTAATTTACTTTTGTATTACTTTTGAGGCTTAGAAATGAAATATCCAAGAGAAAAAAAAAGCAACATTTACGAAACTTGCTTTTCGCGTTTTCGACAACATTTTCGACGTTGCAAATGTTCCGAGGTTCTTCAGCAGCTTTTCGGCCTCGATGAAAATCAAAGAAGAGCTGTTTAAAATTTTGCTTTTTAATATTTCACTTTTAAGCTACAAAAGTAATTTAAAAAATGTAATTACTCAAAATTACGATTAGCACAGGTTTATAGAGCAAAAAGAGCTCTATGGAATGAATATTAATTAACAATTTGTCAAACAGCAAAAAAATCGCAAAACAAAAGAATATATAAAAACGCTAAAAACTGATTCCCCAACCTTGTATAAAATCCGTGTTTCTCCAAATTGAATAAACGAAACATTGCATTTCGTCTTTCGGTTGAAAATTCAAAAGAACGTATTACGGCTTTTTAAAAAATCTTTAAATGGGCAAATGTCGTGAGTGCGATTTTATTGTTAATTTTCAGGAAATTATAGTTTATAAGTAAGAACGACAAAAAATTGCAATTCAGTTTATCAGCTACAAATCCAAAACGTAATTCAGCGTTTCGACAAAATCCATATCTCAAGGGGTTGTGTTTCAAAAATTCGAGAGCTGGAGGATGAGGTGCCATGTCACTTGATCACACTACAAAATATCATACGATAAAATATCACGACGATAAAATGTCCCCGGAAAGCCCAGAAACAAACAAACCCAAACGAACATACAAATATACACAAACACGTGTAGATAAACCCAAACACCCCAAACAATGATGTTTTGTCGTGTGATATTTTATCGTGTAAGATTATGTCATGTTACCGGAAGATAAATATGTCGTTTTTGTTGATTCTCCAGTGTCACGCGAGTGTGACGCGAAGTTTGAGCGCGAAGTTGCACGCCTGGCTGGAAAAATGGGCAACAACGAACGTAACGGAAGCCCAGAATCGTTCCTACCAGGATTGGCTGATGGGACGTAACGAGAATCTGATCGCCCACAGAACGAGGATATTAACGGACAACGATCAGAGTCGCACACCCTACAGACAGTACAATCGTTATCGGGTCGAACGTTTGCAGGAAACGGAAACCTCGAGCGCGTAGCCCCAAAGACTCCGCGATAATCGATGCGCTAGCGGTTCTTTTATTTTTTTTCCCCTTAATTTTTAACATTGACAGCGCAACGCGCACTTTTTTTCTCGACGGTGAAAAGTAACGAGGCGCTCGCGAGCGTGCGCACCGCGGGTTTGATGTAAATACGAAGTGCTTACGTGTATATACGTTTCTCGTTTTATCGGCGTTTCGGTTTGTCCCGTTCAAAACGCCCGCGAATTATTCTCGACTATTAACGAATCTCCGTGACGCTTCGCGTCCGCTTTTCCGAAGTTATCTTTAACCGAAAAAAATAAAAAGACTCGCGCGGGTGAGAACGTAAAGAAAAAAAAAAAAAAAACAAGAAAAGCAATGAAAATTCCGCTTACGGCGAGGCGCATTTTTTTTTAGCGGTCATTTTACGAAAAGTACGCGGGGCAGCAAAGTTTCGATTCTGTACAGAAATTTTCGCACGCGCTTACGCACGTTCGCGCGCGCTTTATCGACCTCACCCAGTTTCTCTTTTCTCCTTTTTGTATATTCTTTTAAGATTAATTATTAAATGTTATTCCATATCGTGTACAAATAATTCATACGTTATACATAAAGAACGTTATAAGTTTACCCTATCCCCCCCCCCTTTTCCCTTCTTGGCCCCGATGTTATTTTCGTTTTTTTTTTTGGGACGTAAATATATATGTACACACACACGCACACGTACACAAAGATACAAATATTTTGTCGAGCCATATCCAGGTCTCTGCTGGAAATGATAAATTTGTACAAAATTATAAAAAACAACGGTGCGCTTTCAATTTATCTTTTTGCTTTGAAAAAGACGAAGAACCCTTCGCCACAATCAAATTCGGCAGCTGTATCACCGAGTTTCACAGCGGAATTTTGATTATCCGAATCTATTGAAATCTGGTGCGAATTATGCGAAACGCGATGTTTTTTTTTTCTGGGAGGATAATACGCATTGTAAATTGTAATAAACGCGTACGTATCTATTTAAATAATTTTGTAAACATCGAACGCTCGTTCGTTTAGCTTTACATAGTCGTCGAAAAAAAAGGGATCATACCAATTTCGTTTCGATGGCTGAATATCCCAATCGTTCGAGAAACAAAACGTTCGTAGCGCAAAAATCTATTATTTCCTCGAGGAAATAAAAACCAGTCTCGTTAAATCAGCACTACTATCCATTGTGGATGTAAAAGACTTCGATGTAATTTTCGCGTCATGACACGTGAAATGAGCGACGTAAACGGGATGCGAACGTTTCGCGACGATTCACGATCGTCCGTAGACGTTGTACGGAAGAAATTGAGAAATTGATGGCGGAAGGCAGTTCGCGATTGAACTAATACCGGAAAACGATCAAAATTCGGATAATCGAGTTTCTACTGTATAACTCAGATTTTTGACGTCACGATGACGAAAAAGAGGAAAATACACGAATTCTATATTTTATAAACCTACCGGAGCGTTGAATATTGACTTTGATCCTCCTGGGCTTAGAAAGATAATAATCCTCAGGCTCGTTTTTCTATTTATGGCCTGAAAATTCGTACATTACTTTTCGTACGTCGTTACTCGGCGAGTATGGCAATAATTTACGCAGGGCCAACCTGTGGGGAAACTCGGCCTCCGCTTCTCCGCTTGGCAAGCAGCGCTTTTTTTTTGTTATGTTACGAAAAGAAAACAAGTGAACTCGATACTGGCCGATCTCCGTCAATACTAGCTTCCCGCGTGCATTCGTGAGTTGCTTTCCGATTTCGAAGTTCGCTGGTGGAATTACCCGAGAGATTATGTAAAAGTACACTTTTTCGACCGAAGTCATTGAAAAATTGAACATACTTTCCCAAAGTGTTTCCTCCGGAGCTTCGATTACTGTTCTGACACTCGTTACTTCGGTATACAAATATAAATGCAAGATTCAAGTTCAAAAATTCATTTAGTTCAGAATTCGTGATCAATATATAAATTTGATATATTTGACTAAAACAGTATTTCTATAATTTATAATCAAACATTCCGGAATGAAACCTCGATTATTCAAAATCGAAATGTCATTTATTCAATAAAACTGGTAGAAAATGTTTATTGAACCTGAATGCCATTTTTTTCGGCATTTCGGGAATGGTATAATGAAAAACTGTTAAGTTGTAATAAGATCCTCATCAAATTGGATATTTCGCCCGCTATCAATTTAAATTATTTCCATTCACTTTAAATCTTCGTAACTCGAAATATTTCGAGCCAAAAATGTTCTAACCTTTCCATATACTTTATTATATATTTCAACACAGTGGCGTTGAAATCGAATGCGGAGCAGCGTCGTAGGTTGATCCAAGTTTCATTCCGTCTCATCAGTTCCATAATATTTCCATAATCAACATTTGTGCAATAAAATTTTGAATACCGAAGTAACGAATCCCTTCGTTTTTCTTGGATACAGCTATTCCAACAATGCCTGTACGTATCACCAGTAATTGCGAATACAAATGGCGGCCGAAGGAAAAATGCACTGAAAATGTAAATATAACGGGTGTATCATCCGGATTGGATGAGCAACCGAGGATTGGCGAATGACGAAAGATCTCTGATGAGAATATAAAGCGTCTCAAGACTCGAATTGAAAATCAATAAGGATCGAGGGCAGCGATTCCGAGTCTGGGTGGCTCGGCGTAACTGTGTCGATATCTGCCAGGCGTGGGAACTAAGTCCATCGTCGATCTCGTGACCCGATCGCGATCGAGATATCTCTCGTGGACGTCCTGGTGATAAGCGAGGCCTCGGCTGGCCCGTTGCTTTTCCCGCGCATATTGTCTCTCCCAGGAGTCTCTTGTCTGATGCTAAATGAAAATGCAAAAAAAAAGAACAAAAAAGGAGAACAGTGAATATTGAATCGAACGTAACACTTATCGTTCGCGCGTTGTCGAAAAAAAAAGTTACCTCTGTTCTGGGATCCCGATGATCGCGATACTCCGCTCTGAGTTCTCTGTGATCTCTAACTCCAGCGGGTGATGAGCTTTCGTAGAAGCTTCTCTGTCGGGGCCGAGAGGTGACTTCCGGTTCCGGCACGCGTTCGACCGGATAATGATGGCTGCGCGGCGCGGGTCGGGCTCGGCCATAACCCAACTCTTTCTCCCGATCCATCGATTCGGAATTACTCCGTCGGGTGAGACGCTCGTGAGGCTGCCCTGACGACCTGCTTGTTTGCCTCGACAGCTCCGATCTACCGGAACAGAAATGAGACGGGACGATTCGGAGCGCGGTCTTATAAACGATTCTGTATAGGAGTGGGGCGAAGGAGCGCTTCCCCCACTCTGAAAAAGTGACGAACGCTATCGATGTATCAATTCGTCAGATGGCGCGACGAGCACTGCTCTGAAGTAAGCGGGCGATGAAAAGAAGAATATTTAATTATTTTTGGATGTGCGTAAAAGAGCGAACCTGTGAGCACCGCCGTGATCTTCGATCTCCCTGGACCGGCTGTTGACGAGCACAGGTCGGGCGGTGTTTTCTCTTTCCATAGCTTTGAACATCTCCTTAGCGTCTTGAAATCGCTCCCTGGGTGTAGTCACCTCGATTGGCTCTAAGCGAGGTTGGTACTGGGGACTGGGCGACCGCTGACGGAACTCCGGAGCTCTGCTTCGCGACCTCTGGTTGGTCGAGGGCGAAAGAGCCCGCGTCAGCTGTTGTTGAGACGGAAGATCCGGACTTCTCGGGATTCGAGGTAACGTTGTGTCACCCAGATACTCGCTCTCCTCGGTCGCTCCACCCCAATCCTCGTCTTTAGGGAAAATCAATTGGACAATTTCCAGTAACGATACGTTGGTGAAAAGAAATAATAAAAGTGGAGATTTTTTTATTCGTCTTGGGGAGTGATATCATAATTGACATTTGGAAGAAGCGAATGCGACATTAAAACGCGATGAAGGTCGTCCGGATAGTTAGCATAGCTTGTGGAGACGCAACGTCCAAGCGTATGATATTTATATGAGAATTGCGTCATTCGGTTCTCCACTTTTTACATTGCTTTCGATCAATCGATGCAACCTCGAACTCGCATTCCATTAAAAAGGTCTTTAATCAATGCTCGACCCGTCTAGGTAAGCAATTTCTAAATAATCCACCAGGGATTGCCTTTTGAATTTTGATCCACTTGAAGGTGGCGCCCGGGTGCACGTTCGGTACCAATTCACTCAATTATTGGACAATCATTGGAAAATCATTACTAGGTCATTTATCCCGACGACCCTACCGCATTTTATAGCCGAGAAGAATTCGTACAAAGAACGGCCGTTCGAGGGCACTACCATCGGTGGCGCACGTTCGCGACCAAGGAGGCCACGAGATTTCCTTACAAATATTTCGAGACGCTCTCAAGGAGATTTTACGAGACGTAGCGAGAGACAGAAATGGTAGGGGTAGGCTTTGGGTCGAGGGCATCGAAGATTCGAGGCTGATGCCTCCGGCTATGGGCCGAGAATGCGGAAGTTCCTCCGCTCGTATATTCAACTCGTTCCTTATCAGGAAGACGCATCAACCTGTGCCGAGTGTGACTCCGATGCCGAAATCACACTTGCATATTTTTCGCGAGTCGGGCAGCCCGCAGCCATCTTGTTCGGGCTTCTGATGAGGCAAAGTATCCCGGTTAATTCCTTTTTAGGTTATGAATCTCATTCGCTTTTCCTAGTCGGGACAACGAGAGGTTATGGATTCTTCAATTGTACTCGAGATACATTTATCCCGACTGATACTCGGTATACGCTGGTAACGGTAAATTCATTGCTCGCGCAAGTGTACACCGTATTTGTATAGTCACGGCAAAGTTTATTTGGAACGGGGAATAATCGTACGCGTCATCGATGTATGACGATTGAAACGTCGATCGTAAATTCCCAATCGAAGAGTCGTTTACGAATTTTATTTTGAAACCCCTTGTTTGGGCAATCGAAGAAGAAAATCTCGCTCTTTCGGGGGCGCCCTCGTATGATTTTTCACGAGTCGAGCGAGGCCTCCCGCGTGTAACGAGCCCAAAAATGCTATATGAGAAGAGGCAGGTGTGCGCGTGTGGGAAAGAGGATTCAAAGTATGCCAGGGAAACGTTCGCGTATGCGAGGTTAAGTAGGCAAGCAAAGCGCACGAGAGAAGGCGAACTTCACCGATCTTTCTCTCTCTCTCTCTCTCTTGCTCTCCCCCTCCCTCCCGCCCTTTCTCTCGCTCTCTCTGCGCGCGAGTGTCGTTGCGCGCAGCGCGCTACCTGTCATCGCTGGTACCATGCCGATGACGTCGCCATCTAACGGTACTTTCGTTCCGCCATAGCAGGTGCGCCCATCTCTTATACACGCACACACGGGTGAGCTTCTCTCTTCCTCTTATTTCCATGCTTCTCTTCGGCGCTTCGGAATCGCGAGCTACGCGCGTTGCAAAATACTTTGGTTAACGGCAAAAGTATTTTGCGGACACGGCGGAAAAGAGATAATCGATATCGCGTCTGATGTAAGAGCGAAGCACCAGCGACAATTGCGAATAGCAAAAGTGGTCAAGGTTAGTTTCTTCTTCCTTTTTTTTTTCACTTTTCCAGCTGTAACCTCATCAACGGTAGGTACCTTCGTATCGTATCTCATCATAAAAAATAACTCTGAAGTGAGACATCGTGTTGATCACGGAGAAAAATGATATTTGCGCTTTCCAAAATGACTAAGTAATACACAACAGAAACACGATGGATCAGACGTGTCGAAATGAGATTTTGATTTTCCAACAGATAAGACTACCGAAAGCCATCGAGTGACTCTAACAGCCGGTATCGTTTCAGCCATTTTGACAGTAATCCTTGAAACAATTAGATACAGGATTCTATCGATTAATTGATTTAACATTTGAGCCATGTTCTTAATTACGTATCGATACCCTTGCTCGTACAGTCATTGTGTACCGTATTGACCGTCGGTAAGTTAATATTTTCTTGTTTTATCAAATACTATATCAGTGCACGCGGAAATAGAAAATAGAAAAATTATTTATCCGGATCGAGTGTTTAAAAACTGACACCGGGTATTTACGTATATATATTCAATAACGATGCTACGTATATTGGCCCGTCAGTTGCTTTTGACTGTTTCAAATTTTCTCAAGGACTGAACGTTGCGTTGGTCCGTTCATAGCAACGCGTATAATAACACTGAAAACATATCAGTGCCGATATTAGACGCATAAAAAAATGGCAAAAGTGAATAATTACAAAAATGATGCCTGTTAAAAGTGGCGGTTGGTGTAACTTGGTCGATTCTTCGGAGTTATTCTCGACGAGTGTTCGGTGTCGAGTGGACGCCGATTTCTCAGTGTCGATATATGGGTCAGTGGCCCGGTGGTGCGATAAAACTTGCGCAGTTTTCCGTACTGTAGTCGGGCATACACAACACCGGGCGAATATAATATAACCGCCTGGCGCGTGGAACCGGTCACAAACCGTGAATGTGGATACGTGTGTTTGTGGAAGATAAAACGCGTAGCGGATAAGTAGCTTGTGGCAAAGGTGTACATAATACGTGCGCGCGTAATTCACGGTCCATCGAGAGGGAGAAAAGGAGAGACCGTGGAAACGACAACTGGCGGACCGGGAGGAAGAGAGCGAGAGAGGACCCTGTGGCAATTAGAATCCTGGGTTAGTAGGTACACCTGTTGGTCGGGGCAAATATAAGCCGTGAAAACTATGACGAGGAATCGTACCGTCCACATAAATAATAAACGCGCAACCGTACCAAGTGCTGCAACAAGGTGTACCGGGCATTGTGAGATTCGAGCGTTCCTCGCGCTATAAAAGTTTCGATAAAGTGCTGTGGGAAAATGGCTCGATTGCATCGAATGAGCGGATGTAAAGCAACGCGTATACCCCATTGTGCTTTTCGTTTTATTATTCGTTTTCTCGAACGACTTGACCAACGAATGGATCGGGTAACCTTGAGAAAATCAATGGGACACACGGAGCGGCTAATTATTCTCCGGGACGATCAAACGCGAGCCACTTTACGCGGGCATCTGGGTCAACGGGCCATCACCGGGTGCCCCCTTCCCCCATCCGGGGGCATTTTCCTCGAAATGGTTTTACCTCTGCTCGCAATGGGTAAGATTCGCGTTGACCACGCTGGATTCGAGACAAGTGAGCGTACGAGAGATGGGCCGAGCGCGAGTAGAAAGTGTCCAAATTCCTTGTCCGGTCGACGACCTTCTATCGTTTCCTCGGCGGACGGCTCGCGCCAATTTTATTATTTTTTCGCACTCGAGATTCAATCCGCGATCATGGATTTCGAAAGTAGATGCGAGACGCGAAGAGTTTTAAACGCTGGACGTGGCGCACGAGGGAAGTCCCGATAGAATGTTGATTGACTCACCGGTTGTTTTCCGATCGTCCTCCCAGGCTCGCCGATACGGGAGCGATAAAGTGTTTGTGGAACGCACGTGTTAGTAATTAGTGGTGAAATTGTGAGAAGACTCGCAAAACTTGCAACACCTTGGCGTTGCGGTGTGATATCGCTTCGTATGGAATTTGTCGACTCGGACACTTCCATTTGGAGTTGTTCGTGCTGTGAATAGCGAACAGTGTTGCCAGACGGCCCGAGACATCAAAATCCTGAATAGTCTCCGCTGAACGAATGTCTCCGACGTTACGAACGACCACTGGAGAAACACTTTCTATTTCCGAGGAATTCTAGGCTTACCAGTCAATAACCAAGATTGCTCGCATCAATCGTTCGTTGACTCAACCAGTACTGCACTTCCAGACCAGTTATAGTCTCGCTGCGCCGGGATGTGCGATACAAGTGTTTATTTCGTTACGACTCTTTGTCTTTTGAAGCTGCTCTAGCTAATCACTCAAAGATCACTGGGTTCGTCGAAAATTGGTCAACCGAATAGAATTAAGACTCGACGGAGACGGAGCTCGGAACTGGCAACACCGCTTAGCGTAATTGCGCTAACCTTTGACGGTGCCGGATCCAGGGACGAGTTTCTCCGGATTTAAGAAATGTCGGATTTCCGTTTGTCACTCACCGGAAGAGGTGTCTCGCGATGGTCTCGAGGGCCTCGGGCCTAGAGGATTGTGCGGTTGATAAGGTGGCGGTGTAGCTGCGCTGTCGGAGCCGATACCGCTGCTCGCTGCGCTTCTCGCGCCGCCTCGCTCGATTCCCGTGTTCCCACCGCCGACTATAGTCTGGTTGAGACAACGTCTGAATTCTATACCGGCAAGATTGCCGCGGTGTCGGTGAACCGTGTCGTAATCGCGCGGTGGCAACAGAATAGGTCCTACGTCCTTGTCAGCGGAGTTGCCTCTACCTAACGGTTGAGGTATTAGACTCGAGTTTTTATTCGGATGAACCGAAATAAAAAGCGCGACCGTCGATGGATACCCACCCAATTTCGCTCTCAATTCGGCAGCCAGCGACTCGTAAATGGTGGAGCTTTGGGCAGGCAAGTGTCTAAGTTCACCGCTGCCTTCCGAGGATTCGGATTCCCTCGTGCTGCGGCCATCGCTTCCGATGTTACTGCGTACCCTGTTGTCTCCAGTCGAGAGTTTTCCCGGATTGTCCGATTGAGCGGACAGGGCCTTCAATTGATTCCCAAGTAGTTCGGCCGTCTCCACGGAAACGCACCTATTATCGGATCCGTCGAGTCAAAACGGCAAGCACGTGCCAACAGTTACCGTGAATAAAAGAACGGAAAAGCAAAAAAAAAAAAACAATACGGAACGTTTGGCAAGCATCGATCGCGAGAGATCGCTGGGGCAGGTCGAGCGAGAACTAACCTGTAAACGTGCACGTGAACCGGATTGTTTGTAGCAGGATTGGGGAGAAGGAAAGTAGCGGCGACAATATCTTCCCGCTGTACCGCAGCTAGGACCGCGTGACCCGGCACCAAGTGCTTCACCGCTGATTTCGTCGATACACCAGGATGCACCGTCTGTATGATCTTCAGACCCTTACTGCTGACCTGCGCATCCAACAACCCAACGGTCACAGGGTGAAACGGTGCGATCTATCGAACGATTCTATTAGCGAAACGCGCCACGCAAAAGTCATCCTTGTGTGAAAATACGGCGTGTTGCGAAAGAGATCAGCCGCAATCAGACGCACCGACCAGACACCGGGGGGTAGTTAACTTTCTCGATCCTCGCTGTGTCTCTTATGGCTAGCAATTAGAATGGCACAATTGCGACGGGGACTTTTATTAATGCTATTCGGTGGTTGGGTGTCACAACGATCTAGCCGGATGATGACGATGATCGTGACGGCACAACCGGTCACGCACCGCCCGATGTGGAAATACAAAACTATCGCTCTTTTTCTTGATTATTGAACAATTTTGGCAGTTGGCACAACTGCGCGAAGTTTCCACGGGGCAGACCGTCAAAATTCCACTCGGAGAAATATCAATATGATTCGCTTCCGGCGAAAATATAAATTCAGGGTCTTTCAACTGAACACGTTTCTGGGTTGTGGACTCGGGGGTATACTTTGATTCTGGAATGCAATAAGCTGTGATCGTTAAAGTTGACGTTTCGCATTTAAGAAGCTAAATTTATCGACTACATTTACACCATTGGGTAGTTAATTCTGGGCTCTCTTATCGGTATAAGTTCGGACTGGTCGGTGCTTTCGAACGAGGAGAAAAGTTCGGGCCTCGATGTCGTTTTATTTCCGAGGCGGTCTCAATTTTATATTATCATCGTTAGAAGGTTGAAGCGTCGAGGATTTTATCGCTCGAGTGCTTTCACCTCTCAGTTTCTCGTGCCTTGTTAACGAAAATGTACAAGCTCTCCCCTCGACGGAGGAAAAAAAAACGGTTTTCGAGTGTGCCCCTCCGGCTACGAAATCGTCGATTCGCGAATCTTTATTTGCGACCTTGCGGTTTTGGTCGTTTTATCTTCTTGCTTGGAAAGGAGAAACCGGCTCCTTCCCAATAGTCCCTCCGCCGAAAACACGTCCGCGCTGAGGGGCGGTTCTTCCGCAGACTTAGGCAGTCTTACCTGCAGGGTGACCTTGAATCGTTCTTGAAGTCTTTCACGCTCGAGCAGATAAGCTATGGCTCCCGGCATAGCGTCGACACCTTTGGCCTCTCGCGATCCCAAATACCACACGTAGTAGGAGCTCTTCTTGACATCTTTGCTACACCTCATCCGCAGTGCCATATCACTCTCTCGAACAACGCTCGAGAGCCCGGTGCATGCGTCAAAAATAATACGTCTCCCAAAGCTGCGTGCGTATCTCGCGTATGGCGAAGACGCGATCAGCCCTCTTTTGTAACGAAGAGAAAGAGAGAGAGAGCGACTTAGCCGCGCGTATTCACTTGTTCGATTACTTTCACATTTGAATCCCTTTCCCTAAGCTGCGCAACGTGAGCTGGCCATCTCCCGCGTTAATCGTCGACTGCACGGCCGCGATCTTACAAACGCACTGTAGTAAATAACGACGCTGTGGGAGACCAGTATGGGAGGAGGAGGAGGGGGGGGGGGGAATAATCGATTGTCAGCATACGATCCGTTCGATCCTCTCGACTTTCTCGAAGAGTGGGATCTCGTCGAGCTCTCTCTCTCTCTCTCTCTCTTTCTCTCTTCTTCCACGCCAAGCCTCCACTCTTTTTCGCCGTTTTAACCCAACAAGAACCGAGGGATGGCAGGCTTGGTCAAGGTGACCTTGAAGCAGTTTGCGAGTAAAATGTTCGTGGCGAGAAGCCGGTAGACCTCAGGTAGTGGGCAGATAAGTGTGGTCTCTCGGATTCTCGGAGTGCAGCTCCGTGGTCAAGTGTCTTCGGGAATGCGCGCGGTGAGAGCTCTTCGGCGAGTAGCTCCAGGGGTTCGGGACGAAACGGGCAGGTAAAACTGAGCGAGAGAGAGAGAGAGAGAGAGAGAGAGAGAGGGCGATCGGGTTGCAGAGCGGGCAATAATAATACGGTACGTACTACGGTACACCCAAGAAAAGGAGGAGGAGATCAGTCGAGAGCTATGCGCAACGATCGCTTCACGTAGAAGCGAGAAAAATCAAAAAATCTCTCCGTTCATCCGAAGACGATTTTCGTCATTGGAACGTTGATATTGAGAAAGTTTGATGTTTTCCGGGAGAGGTCGATCTCGAGCTCGGGTCGCAAGGATTTTGAGGACACCGATAGTTTTTGTTTTTGTTCGTCACTTGCTTAGACGCGCACTCGCGCACATCAGCGGCGACGAGCCAAACTTGGGTCTGCCCGCTCTTTGTCGTGACAGGCTTCCTCGACGGAAGAACCGTTACGAGCGTTGTCGTCGTCGCGGTCGTTTCTTGTACATTTGAGAATCGCGCGCACGCGCTTACGCGAACCAGTGCGTGCGTGTGTCGATCGGGCCGCGCGAAACTACGAAATGGACCGTCGCGCGCTGCGGATTACCGGTGCCCCCCACCTGCGCCCCTTCCCCTCTTCTTTTCGTTCAATGCCCCACCACCCGCACGCGAGGGGGGTGGGAGATTTTGGGAGGGGGCACCGGGAGAGTGGGAACCAACGCTGGAGAAAAATAACCGCCTGTGTGCTCGGGGATTCTACAGCGAGAAAGAAGAGACGTCCTTATGTCGAAGATACGCGCGGGAGGGTAAAGGAGGCCGAGCGCGTGAAATCCGTGCGCGATCTTAGGAAAGAGAATCGCTTGGGTAAGAGGGAAGCGAAAGAGAGAGGCTTTTATATGTCGGTGACGTACGCAGAGACTTGTCCTTTTCGAGAGGCTCGAAACATAGTGCGCGGAGGACATTCGTCGTGTCTTAGAGAGGGAGATGGTTATTAGAAGAACGTAAATAACGTAGAAAGGTAAGGGAGGTCCCTGTTGGACATTGGCCCGTCTTCACGATTCGGTGATCGTTGCACCATCTTTCGAACGCTGTAGCGTGTTTGGATTTTTTTTTTTTTAAATTTATTTAACGAATTCCATTTTTCTCTTAACGACGATTAGCCTTGTTAAAGATACATTCCGTTTTATGAATCCCGAAAACGTGGTTTTGCTTGTTATTTCAATATTACACAGCGCCGACATTTTACGAGTGGTAATATGACCAAGAAAATTCTTTGGATCGGGCCTTGGCTAAACTCACGTCTTATTTGGTTCACCTGATTTGATACGTTCATGGATCAGGCTCGGAAAAACACGAAATCGTCTTTACGAGTTAGACTCCATTGCCATTTCTGATCATTTTTCATTTGTTTAGTGTTTCTTTTTTTTTTTTTTTAAGTGGTCCCGAAAAAGGGATGGGCCGATTGCGTCGTGGCCTGTTACGTTACTTGGACCATGGCCGGATATTACGTACGGAATACAGACGGGCGTAAACTTTTGATCGTTTCAAATTTCTGTTTGGGTAGCTTCAGAGGCGGTGACCGACCGAGTTCTATAACGCACCTGGCATCGGATATCTGACGTTTCGATCTTAGACATCCGTGCCAGGAAGTTTTAGACACTGAAAAGCTGCACACTCCGTGTGAACCTAAATAATCAAGAGAAAAGTGAAAATTCAAAGACGTTAGAAAAATCTTTCTTTCTTTGTCTAGAAAATGTTTGATAATACTGAAAAACATCTAGAACAGAAATGTCGTAGATAATCCTAGAAAATCCTATGAATCTTGTGAAATCATAGCTCGTTGATGTTGCGCTGTTACGGGGACGTTCATGCGTCTCCAAGACCTTCAACCTTTTAGGCAGTTCTATTATCTAATAATCGCTTGGTCGAGAAATAAGTGATCCCGGAAATGGGATGTACTCGGATTGATTTTTCGGCGTTTTGAAAGGATTCAACGTTTTTAATATTTAATTAATTAAAAAGTTATTTTCGGGAAGATACTTCGAAAGTTGCGAAATAAATAATTTTTCGGCTGAATTAGCCAACCCGATTGACCCGAGACTCCGAGACTTCAAAAAATTCAGTAATTTATTATTCATACGAAAGAGTGTTGTTTTCACAGGTGTAAAGATCGATAGTTTTTTTATTCGTGGTTTGCGCAGTCCCGAATGAGGTCCGAGACTTCGGTACGTCTCGGTCGAAATCCGGTACCCTGTTTCGATATGTTTCGTCAAACACGACAAATAATAACTTCGAACAGATCGTAGCTCGAGATTGCACGGTTAATAATCGTCTCTTTCTCCTTGCGGATTCCATTGCACGACTCGAGGCGAGACTGGTGTTTCGTCGGAGTCATCGTAAGACCTCTACTTATCGCAACCGCGCGGACTTTTCAAGAATTGGCGAAACCGTCAAGCTCCTTTTACTTCTGAATTCGGTGCAGCCGCTCGTCGACGAAACGAATCACAGGGGATCATTGTTCGACGACGTACCACGAGATCCGCCTACGCGTTCGACGAGTCCACTACAAGCTTGCTGGATACAACCGATTCCCGAAAGACCGGAGATTGGCTTAGCGAATTTTCCTTTTTTTTATTTATGGAATTCCAAAAATACTTGGCGCTGTAGCGCTATGAAGAAAAAAAAGGCTGTCCCTGGAGTGGTTTAAATATTAGACAATTGAAAATGCCAACTTGATTTATAAAGATAGGGTTGAAATTTGCATCGTTGAATGGCCACGACTTTGTTATCTAAAATCGCATCGTGAAAATTTTTCTTTTGATAAAAAAAGAAACAAAAAGTTCGAAAAGTTTCGTTCTAACAAACTCAAAAGTTGATATAGTATCGCGTGATCCATCTTTAATTAGTACGTACATGGATCTCCTCGTTAGAAAGAAAATTGATTTTTTTGTACACTGTAATATAGCAATTCAGAATGACTTAGCAAAAATTCAGCATACCTAACGAGGAAATACGACGGTAATTAATTCATGAAACGAATGCCTTGACGCACAATATTTAGGAAATACGTGCAAATCGATATCTTTGGAACGGAAATATTAA
>JAPYZI010003995.1:0-20199 GCA_030523105.1 Ophioninae sp. A BG-2022a | reverse complement strand
TTTTCGCGGGGGACGACGACGTCACCAGGGTTATCGATGACTCCGAGGAGTCGTCGCCGCGTTTCGTACGAGCGCGAGTTCCGCCGAACGGGGCGATAAAAATCGACGCGACCGGGCGACACGGGCGCGGGGGGGAATACGTTGGGACGCGACGCGTCTCTTCGCACGCGCGGCGGCCGGTAGAGCGGTCGTACGATCGACGTTGAAAATGATCGCGGTTCGCGAGCCGAGAAGAAACGAGCGCGGGGAGTTGCATCGGGGAAAAAGGAGAGGAACGTTTTGAGAAAAAGCGGCGTCGGGCGCTCCGGAGCTCTCGACGGTTGTCCCTGAGAAATCCGTGTTCGAAGGAGCGTTTTCTCTCTCGCGCTCGTGTACACGGGGGGGGGGGGGAGTCGCGGTTTCGACTCGACCTCGAGCGCGCGCTCGGATTATGACGCGTGAGATAATACGGCGATGAAGCAACGAACAAATAAGAAGAACGCCGAAGCGATAACGATCGAGGAAACAAAGATCGAACGCTCGGCTCGGTATCGCTCGAGACGAAAAAATAATATCGCGCGAGAAGAGAAATAACCGTTGGAGGTTCGGCGCGTCTCTCTCTCTCTCTCTCTCTCCGTCTCGGGCTCGTTCGTTCACACTCGGGGAACGTTTTGTTTTCGAAAGGGTGCAGCGAGGACGAAGCCGGCGCCGAGCTCGCCGAAGTTGCCGATTGCGCGGGTGGGGCTGCGACCGAGGGTCGCGGTGGGGGCGGCAGCAGCGCCGGCGGCGGAGGAGGAGGAACGGGAGGCGAATCCGTCGGAGGAGGCGCCGGTGCGGCCAGTAGCGGTGGTGGAGGCGAGGCCGGCTCGACGAAGCACCACCAGGGCGGCGAGAGATGCCCGCGGTGTGGCATCCTTTGTAGAAATTCACACGTACTGCAGCTTCATCTCGAGGATATCCACAAAACGTCCTTCGCCAGCATCGACAAGCACGAACTCAACGCTCAATTTTCCCAAGTCGTGAGTATCGACCGTCCGTCCTCGGCTTTCCAACGTTGCCTTCGCTCGTTCCTTCTTACCGACGCGATTCGAACGAGTCGCGTTCGAGCATCGATTCTTCTCTCGCGAACGAGTAAACGACGATTTTCAAGATTTCTCCGACGAACGATTCGATCGAGGCGTCAAAGATTTTGTTTCGTTATTCGCGTGCGTTCGTTCGGGTTCGTTTCGTTCGAAGGATCCCTCCGTGTCCTCGCGTTGTTCCCGTTCTCCCGTGACGTCGCGCGTTTATTATTACCCCGTTGTCGCTATCGTCGGCTCGGCGTCGAATCGTCGGCTCTTCTTTCTCGTTCGCCGTTCGCGGTGGATTTCTAAAGCTCGTCGTTCTTCCGGTTGCAGTCTTGCAAGGTGTGCAACAAGACATTCGCGAACGTCTACCGATTGCAGAGGCACATGATCAGCCACGACGAGAGCGCGGTTCTGCGTAAATTTAAGTGTCCGCACTGTGAAAAGGCCTTCAAGTTCAAACATCACCTCAAGGTACGCGACCGAGGGTTCTTCCTCGTACGAAAAAATGCCCCGCGAACCGGCGATCCGAATTGCGAGGATCAACGTCCGTGCGTTGTTTTTTTTTTTGTTTTTTCGTTCGCAGGAACACCTTCGAATTCACAGCGGAGAAAAGCCATTCCAATGCAACAACTGCGGCAAACGTTTCTCCCACTCGGGCTCGTACTCGAGTCACATGACGTCCAAGAAATGTTTGATCGTGAATCTGAAAAAATCGCGACAGAGCTCGATAACGTCGGGCGCCGAGCGGGTCGCGAAAAAGTCCCAGCAAAACTTGTCGAATCCCCGTCGGGACATCGTCGACCGCCACGCTTCGAACAACAACACGTTCATGCCGATATTGCCGAAGTTGTCGTCGTTCGACTACCGAGAGATACAGCGAGACGGAGCGGGTACGTCCCCGAGAGCGACACCGCCCGACGATTAAAATTTTTCGATCGGCTCTGCTCTCGAAGAGCCGACCGTTCGATACGGCGACTCGTTTGATTTTCGTTTCGTTGGGCGCGACCGTGCGCGATCGAACGTCGAATGAGCGGTTCGATCTGTACTTTTCAGGTATCTACGACGCGCCGACCCTTCTACCTCAAATGATGGGCTTTGGGGGTTACTTTCTGCAGTCCTCGATAGGAAAGATACTGAATCAGTTGCACACGAAACGACTGGACGAAGTTGCGGAGCGATTCGAGTCGCATCGCGAGGCGATGAGCCCTTCGACCGCCGATTCCGAGGGGACCGAAGGGACGGAGGGCAAAAATTCACCGTTGCCGGCGGATCCTCAGGGCATGGACGCGGTCCGACGAATCCTCGAGACGGTAAACACTTCGGTGACGAAACAGTTGCTCGAGGCGAACGTCAGAAAGTTGGCCGCGTCTCCCGCTACTATAAAGCGGGAGTACGACGAGGATTATCAGGTAAAGAGAGAGGGCGAGAGCCACCGATCGAGAAAGCGCGCGACGCGCTTACCGGACGGAAACTTTTTGTACGATCCTCAGGACAGCGAGATGTCGAGCGAAATGACTCAGAGTCAGGAGTGGCAAGCGGCCGATCAGTGCGACTCGCGGAGCGAGGGCCTCGCTGCGAAACTCGAAGACGTAAATCCGCCATCGTCGGAACTCGACGGGTACAAGAGGAAAGCCGAGGACAACGGTCTCGAGACATCCGAGGGTGACTCGGAGGACGAGGAGAGCGCGCAACCGCGAAACGAATCGGGCAGAAGAGTTCGGGCGCGATCGCTCATCGATGACGAACAGTTGGCCGTTCTGAAAGGTTATTACGCGATAAATCCGCGCCCCAAGAAGGAAGAAATCGCGATGATCGCGAATTATATTAATTTTCCAACTCGGGTCGTTCAGGTACGTTTTTACGTTTCCAAACGTGTCGTCTTTGTCGTCGTCCTCGTCGTCGTCGTCGTTGTCGTCATCGTCGTATGCGTTATTTATCCCCAGGTTTGGTTCCAAAATTCTCGAGCGAGAGATCGCCGAGAATCGAAGATACCCGCTCTCGTACCACTCGCGAGTCTTAACAATCACGCGACTCTGGAACAACCCCTCGATCTTTCGAAGAAGGAAGCTTACGCGATATCCGTCGTTAAGGACAGTGACGGGGGTTCGAGCGGACGCACCGCCTCCCCCTGCGGCCCCAAGGAGGAGCAAACTCGACCACTTTCGCAAACTCGCAACGACATCGAAGACATCGATGATTCGCCTCTCGTAATCGACGAGGAGACCACCGATTGCGGCCAAGTCGGGAAACCCGAGATCGTTACTACCGAACGACTCGTCGTTAAGGTGCGTCGATCGATCGAGTCTTGTTTATCCACGGAGGAAACGTTTCTTCTTGTTCCGGAGCTACGAGCTTCCATTCGTTTTTTTACTCGTCTCGCTGAACACGTTTCGTTTGGGTTTGTTCGCGTTCCAGAGCCAACCCGTCACCCAAGCGAAGACCGTTGAACCACCCGTGGTCGACGCAACGACCGAACCACCGCCACCCGCCGAGAACGAGCAAGAAGGCTTGTACTTTTGCGATCAGTGCGACAAAACATTCTCCAAGCACAGTTCCCTAGCGAGACACAAGTACGAACATTCCGGTGAGTTCTTCCTTTTCCCTATTTTTTTTTACTTCGCACTATTAAAAAATCGCAACGAAAACTGATCGTCCGAACCGTTGGAGAGCCTACGTCTGATTTTCCGTTAATTTTATTATTCCACGCTGCATTTTATTGTTTCACCGTGCGTTATTTCGGCAAAATAACGCACGGTTGACTAGATGCTTTCGTAACTTTGCTAAAAATATGACGGCCGGATGGAAACCCGTCAAGTTTTTGTACTCTGGATATAATTGCCGGACGAAATACCTTCATCACCGCCTTCGATACGGATACTCGTGATATTAACAAGAAACAAAACCGTTTCAATTACCACGGAAAGTTGTACTCGAAGGAGGCTGAAAAATCCTCTTTTGGTTAGGTTCGTCGAAAATCAAAGTTGGGTAAAAAGAAAGTCGTCCCTACCGAGAACGAAAGTGCGAAGCCAAGTCGCTTCAACGAGGGAGCGATTGAAAAATGAATGGCTTCGAGGACGTTTCAATTTATTAGTGACAGTGATCATTGAAGCGTATAGATCTTGTTGTATTTAGCAATGAGAGGAGTTGCTTCAATGAAGCGTAATCTGTTTGGTTCAACAGGGCAAAGGCCTTATAAATGCGAGAAGTGTCCGCGTGCTTTCAAGCACAAGCACCATCTCACGGAACACAAGAGGCTTCATACCGGCGAAAAACCCTTCCAGTGTTCAAAGTGCCTGAAGCGATTCTCTCACTCGGGTTCCTACAGCCAGCACATGAACCATCGTTTCTCGTACTGCAAGCCCTACAGAGAATAGTGACGGCTGAACGTCATCGTAGATGTCGACTCGATCGTCGTCGTCGTCGTCGTCGTCGTCGTCGTCTTCGTCGTCGTCGTCGTCGTCGTCGCCGTCGTCGTCGTCGTCGCCGTCGTCGTGGCCGTCGTTTCGCAGATCCGCCAAAAATGTGCACGTATATATATATATATTTTTTTCGATTTAAAAAACACACATATATATACATCTATATATATATATACAGCCACGGAAAAGTACAGAGATACGCGCAAAGTCCGCTCACCGAGCCAAATACATTTGAATCGAAAGAAAGGGGAAGCGGCAACTTCCTTCATTCAGGGCTTAGTATATAAGCTTTATACACCGGTTATAACGTCGAAAGCTTCGAGCAAAGCTTCGTTGAGAGAAAAATAGAGAAAAAGAAAGATATATATAAAAGCAAAGAAAAAAAAAAAAAAAAAAAAAAAAAAAGAAACGTAACATCACACGGATAAATACGAGATAAGGAAGGAGCCAAAATTGAAAAGAGGAGAAGGACAAAAGGGGAAGCTGTTGGGAAACGTGGCGCCAGTGCCAAAAAGTTCGGTAGCACGTTTGCGCTTCCGAATTACAAAGAAAATAAAGAGTAATAAAAGAAAATAATAACGGGTCGCGGCTCGCGACGCGTATAAAACGAAACTATGCGCAAAGTTGCCCAAGTGAGTCGAGATTGAAATACAAAAGGGCTGAAGTAATTGGTGAAGAAGAAAAGGGAAAACGAAAAACAATAAAGCCAACAAACAACACGTAACGGTACCAAAAAAGCATAATGCAATAATCTATTATATAATATACATAATATTTTATTATTTTTATTAACAAGATATATATACCATGACAATAATAAGAAGAACTAATAAATGTACAAATTTGTTAGCCATCGTTCGCTCGGAATGTTGCGGATAAAAAAGTAAAAAAAAAAAAACGAATAATAACAATAACGGTCGCCAACAATTGAAAACGGCGCGTTTACTATAAGAAAACAAAAAAGATTTAAGTAAATAACGGAATACTTTTTGAAGAGGAATTAAGGAAATAAAAGTTATATTAATAAAATAGAGGATGTAAGATTGTAAGGTTCCCGCAGGAAGAAAAGGAAACGAGTTCTCGAAGAACTTCGCAAACTTCCAACATAGCAATTATATACATACTGGTAACGGTCGTAATTTATTATTACGGCCGCTATTATTATACGCGCGAGGACGAGAATGTTGAACGAAACAAAGAATCGAAATTAAGGATATAGATTATATTGTATAACGATTGGACAAATATGAGCGAGTGTCGCGAGTCGATTTTTCGTTGTTGTTCGGTTCGTCGAGCGGGCAACGAGCTTCGGTCGTTGCGAGCTCCCGCGGCGCACCGAGAGACAAAACAGTTTTTCTGTATTTTTCGAAAACGCGTAGACACTTTTTGCGAGTGAAGATTTAAAATAATTCAGAGCAGACTGGTCCATTAGTGGCGTTTGAACTTTAATCGAAAAACAAATATATATATATATATATTATTCGAAACGCCCTTCAATTGCAGAGTAATCGCTTACTTGTTTTTTTTCTCGATAAACGAACGCGAAGCGAAGCCACAATACGGGAACGACCGCACTTTATTGTTCGAAACACATTCCTACCGAGAGTCTCTTCTTTTTTTCTCTCAATTCTAATTCTTCGTATACAAGAACATATTCCAATGACAGAGTTCAGCGAGAACTTGGTTCTTCTTCTTGTCCATTCGTTTTTCAAACGAATAGACGACGAGAAAAAAAAAGAACATTTTCTTAGTGTTTTTTTCCTCACGGAAACACGCAGCCATGAAGAAATCGCTCGTTATTTTCAACTCTCGAAATACATGCAACGAAATGTCACATTAAAGGCCATCGCGACGCTTCTGAAGAATGAAAAAGTAACAGCGAAACCAAGTAAACACAAAAGTCTTGTAAAATCGGACAATCGTATGTACTTATCACGAGTTGGCGACAGAGCGCTTAAAACGCACGTTGAACGAGATACTACTGATTCTATTTTCATGTCACATTCCGTAAATACGCGTTCTTTTTTTAAATCTAGATTTTAGAATCTTTTTCGTTACCACGCTTGTCGCGTTTTATTTTGTTTTTTTTTTTTTTTTTTTTTTTTGGTTTTTTTCGTTTAAACGCCTTTTCACTTGCTAAAATCGAAGTGCGAACATTTTTTATTATTACGAGCGAATCAGAACACTACGTCCCGGATAAAAATTCTAGAGTGCAAGGCCGATATATATAAATACAAATACACACAAACACGTGTGCGCCCGCGCGCGCACCCACCCACACACACGCACACGGACATTCATACGGAGAAGAAACTCATAAAATCGGTGACTTTTCTCTCGTGGAGCGGTTGCCGATTCATCGAGAGATAGGCCGGGCTTGATTCAGACAAAAGAGATCAAACAATTGAAATATGATATTAAATGCTTCCAATAGTGTACTGTTGCAAAGCTGTACGAACTTCACGATATTTGTATGCATTTTCTTCTCTCTCTCTCTCTCTCTCTCTCTCTGTCTTTCTATTTTATAAATTTGTTCTAAAAAGCTATATAAAAGCGGCGACACGAGCGAAAGATGTCTTTGCAAGATGACGATACTCGAGAATGTATTTTATAACAGTTTATTCGTCTTTTTTATTTACACATACCAGAAGTGATAAGTGATATTGTTATTGATAAATATTACCGAGGTAACCGCGTATAATTGCCACACAGATAAAGCAAATTTTACCCAGCAAACGAAAGAAATTTAAATGAATATTAATTATAACGATTACGATACGACTACGATAATAATGATGACGATGATGATAATAATGCTGAACTTTACTTCCTCACGTAGAAGCTTCGGTTATCCGCGACAGGCATCGTGTTCATATATATTCATCCTACGAATAAGCAAATATGATGCTTATCAATACTCATTTATTATAGTGTTAACACTTAAGAAATATATTTTTATATAACTAATGATATATTATGTACGATAGAACTTAAATGATCGTTCGTACGGTCAGAACAGGTCTCTATTAAACTCTCTTCCTTCTAACGCGCGTTCTCGTCGGTACGAAGCGAAACAAGTTACGCGCATTTTCTTTTCTATTCTCGACTCACATTTGTCAAACGATCAACAAAACAAACGCGTGCCGAAAAGAAGAAGAAAAAAAACAGGAAAAGCAAATTTACTTATTTTGCAGATTTTATTCGTTTCGTACGCAAAAGTGGCCAAAGATTAAATGGAAAGTGCGAAAGTTTCGCGGTCGTAGTTTTTATTTGGGTTCGCCGGGATTGTAAGGGCCGGTTATTGAGTGACGGATTACAGTTTTTCAATGGAATTTCAATCATGTTTCTTTAATAAGAACGAGTATCGTACACCCCTTTTTACAATCGGTTAAACACCTGCATCAGTCGTAACGCTTAATCGTTGTTTCAAATAACACTATTCGACGAAAAGGTCGCCCCGAACAAAAAAATGGTAATTGCGTGGTTCGATGGCTTTTCCGAAAAACAACGAGAACAAATTTTTTTTGCCTTGCCAAATTTCGAAACCCCATCACTCTTGATGGGTTTGTTTGTTCGCTTGTTGGTCAAAATCGAGTAATTTTTTGTGCGAAAACGCACGTCTCGTTTTGTCAAGCGTTTCCGAGCACTTCAAAACCCCATAAATTTTTATGGGAAGGTGAAATTCGGCTCCCTCCGACGGAGTATCATCATTTACAACCCAAACAATGAGAAAATGACAAAAAATAAATTTGGCAGGCGTTTATCGGGAAAGTCACTAAAGGATATAATTACCAAAAAAATCGAGAAAAATCAAGATAATCGGTGGCAACGAACACAATTCACGATTAAGTAAAATTATTTTTCACGAGTACCGCATACTTTTAATTCACTCGTTCTCATCGATAAGCTTTTGTAAAAACAGCCGTAAAAATTGAGCATTTATTCGATTTAAAAGAAGAGCTGCGTTAACGTTAAGCGCACGCCCGCGCACGCTCACACATCCACCCAAATATTGATATATTTTGCATTATTTTTCCTAATGAAATTCCGTACGCATTTTTCTCCCAGTATTCCTACGAATGTGTGCCATTTGTTGGTTTCGAGACAAGGATATATGACAAATATTATATATACAACGATATCGAGCGGTCACGGGTTAAAAACGGAATGAAGACAATAAATCAGCGCGCGTACTCGTGTGAATTCTTTACGTACGCAACAATAATTGATAATAAAAAATAAAAAACAAATAATAATACGGAAATTGAAACGAAAGACGAAACATTGTGACATCGGAGCCACGAGGGGCGGAACGTTCGTAGCTTTTCGACCTAATCGAAGAACTATCCTTAGCATCGCGCGCGCCCTCCAGCGCCGATCTCGCAAACCTTCAACAACGAAGAAACAAAATAATCGACCTCTAGAAATTGCGAAATATACAAGAATAACTTCGAATTTACAAATACATTGTGTGTTTTCAGCCGCGATGATAAACGAACAAAAATAAGGCTATAGAAATTTGTTGTTCTCGCCGAGCAAACGAGCTGCCAATTCATATTTACAAGGAACAAAAAGACAAAATAATAGCCGGAACTTTCGATTAAAAGAACGAAGCAAATCTACCGTATCCGACGCTACTCCGTTTCAAACGAGCAATGCTTCCAGCTGAACGAAAGCTACAGAGGAAACAAAGATAAAATACGCTGTTCCACTCGTCGGTATTGGCAAATATTTCACGTATATAATTCCTAAAAAGAAAAACAAACGAAGTGATGAATGAACGAAACGAGATGAAAAATTTTTACGATTGTTAAAGCAACGATTTAATAAGAAAAAAAATAAATAAATAAGTAAAAACACCATACGATGCCTTCCGTGAACGACCGAGCTTGCCTAGTTGCCGTATAGTACCGACGGAAAGTGAGTTTAATATCGGAGGTAGGCTGTTTTTTTTTTTCGATGCGATCGTGCTAAAATAAGAGTACGGATTCGTACGATTCGGTGCATCGAGAGCGTTCTCGGCGAGTATTGTCAACTTTCATTAATACCTAATGTTTCATTAATTTCATTCATTTTTTGTATTAATATTATTTTTGTTTTATCGCACGTGACTGCAGTCCTGACGCGACTCACGGTCGGCCTTAATGCACAGGCAAATAGCTCTCCGGTGCCTCGCTGCACTGAATATCGCGTACGAATTAACAAAGCTGTTTCGGATCGTCCGGAAAACAAGCTTCGCGCAATTCGAAAAAAAGAAAAGAACAAAAATCTACCTTGTGACTTCCAATTATACGCAGAATACCGGGTGGTTGCGCAATTGAGCTTTCCACGGCCAAACACACGACGCACACACTCGCGCGCAAACCCACACACACACACACGCACACGAGTACCAAAATGGGTGAAAATTTAAGATTGTATATTACTATTCGATACACCACGGACAATAAAAGATATACCGTTTCACTTAGACACTTTAAACAGTAAAATACAGCATAGTATACACATAGTGATAAGGTATATATATATATATGTATATATATACACACATTTACAAAAAGGACTCGTGTATATACACACACACACGCAAACATAACTCCCCCCCAGACACAAACACGCACAAACACGCACACAGGCACACACGAACACGCGTATAGGTTTAAGAAAATAAAAATTACAATTAATTGCTACGAAATAATGATATAGAAATTATAATGATGAACATTGTAATGCAATACGTACTCACTGAGGCGAGAGGCGGAAGATATATTTAAAAAAAATGAACGGAAACCGGAAAGGCTAGCCACGTAGTGTCCGCAGTCCCAAAGAGTGTAATAAATGAAAAAGAATATCATTTTTGTTTTTTGTTCGATTTCTCACAATTACTGAA
This sequence comes from Ophioninae sp. A BG-2022a, assembly GCA_030523105.1. Lineage (NCBI taxonomy): Eukaryota > Metazoa > Arthropoda > Insecta > Hymenoptera > Ichneumonidae > Ophioninae sp. A BG-2022a. Next base: position 9,844 of record JAPYZI010003995.1, on the reverse strand, counting down.
ACGGAAGGCAAAATGGAGAGAAAACTATAAGTATTCCGGCAATATTAATGTGAATTAATGTTTATTATAATTCGAAACTTAGTCGAGGATAATGAGGTTGGGGGCAAAAGATGCTTTATCGGTTGGCAAATAACTCCAAGCTTCGTGCGAGCTCCGCTTCGTTTAAAAGAAAATGAGAAAAGAGGATATACCGAATCCTGTCCCGTGAAATCAAAACGAATTATTTTCTCGGTATTGACGAACCGGTAACGGGAGCTGTTCACACTATGTCGCTAACTTTCATTGAGAACAAGGTTCGCGGAGGATGACCTTGACCGTCGTATTTGTTACTGTGGAATAAGAAAAAAAATGAAAAAAAAAAATGATAATATTGTATTGTGAAAAAGTTCCATCCATAATAAATAAATAAAAATATTATACAGTTAGGCCGACTATTCCGCCAGTTCGTGCCTTTTTTCTGCAGGGAAAGTGCAGTTTTGGAAAAACGGATCTAGCACGCTGTAATGAGTTTTGAGAAGAAAAAAGAAATGATGATAATTGCGGGATTAACGAGTATTTAATAATGCCGAACAAACTCAACGAGAGTTCAGTAGCCAACAACCGAATTTGAAGGTACTGATGTATTTATGCCAAGATCTTCGCGTGCCTATTGTGTTATTTGTTCGCATGTATATTTTATTGAAATAAATAGAAAGCGTGAAATAGAACACGGCGGGTGTGGTAGGCTCATCGGATGACTGCTTGGATGCGATTTTGTTTGTAGACACTACATTTTATTTCAGACTGTGTCCAATAATTGATGGGGCGTAGATCGAAGCGAATAAATAATCAGTACGTTCTGGAACGATATAATTAGTTATTGATTTACGGAGATGAAAAAAAAAAAAAACAAACTCTAGGTTAGAATTGCTAATGTAACGTGCAAGTAGTTTTTTTCGACTTATTTTCACCGACGTTTCGCGACCCTCGTTTAACATGTTTTTAAAATGTGCGCAGCAGTCGAAAGTATAAAAGAAAGAGAGTAAAAAAAAGGAACCACGCCTTGGACACTTATCTAGCAGTAATTGTACATTTTTATTCCATGTCCCTCTTTCGTTCGCCTTTTTTTATTACATGTTTCTGTGGTCGAGAAAATTGTTGTGTTGCATACAACGGATTGATTGTTACAAACGTACAATTAGAACGCAATTATATTATATGTACCTATATATGTATCTATATTTTACAAAGGCGTGGTAGTACTCCACCATCGAATCGCCATGGTTTATTTCCCCTCCTTTCATTCGTGTGATTCTTATTCCTTTTTGGTACGGATAAGTGATGAGAAAATGATGAAGAAATGTCATTCGCTTAAATAAAATGGAATGATTTTCTTGTAGTTATCTGTGTTTTTTTCCACGGACAAATTTACGCGCATCAATGGTAAAGTATATCGCGTTTTTTATGTTTCGAAAGTCGGCTTGCAACGGAGAAGGCACTTTAATGGGACATCAAGGTTATTTCGACATCTAGAAGCGCAGACGAGAATTAATATATAGGTAAAGAACATGCTCGCCCTCTGCGTCGTATTGACTCTTGGAACGCCGACTTCGATCAAATAAAAGAAACACCGTTTAAGAGCCAATCCGTCCATCCGCGATTCATCCGGATACCAGCTGAGCCGAAGTATTTTATTAAACCAAAAAAACTATTTAATCGAATGACATTTTGGCTGATGTTTCACCGACCGGTTATTTTTCAGATTGACGAGGCTTCGAGTAAACCAAGAGATTTTTGTCTCGCGGACGTTCTTTGTTTAATTCTGTGCTGAATATCTGTCTTCCTGGGCGACACTTGGAATCTGGATACCAGCGACCTCTCTTGCATTCACGGCTTCTCGGTCGGTGTGAAACAGCGGATTATAATGAAAGACGCTCTACTGCTTAGCGCTCCGATCGATGTGTACTTCTTTACAGTCAGTTGCATTGATAGGGTTTCTTAGTACCGACCGAACGTCGCACTGTTAAATGCTCGTAACTACCGCTAACTGCCGCCAGCGTAGCGCTAGTCTTGGCGCCGGTCATCATCGTATCGTTGTTTGTATTATTCAATGTTCAGTTTCTACACGAATTAAAATAATCAAACGAAAGAATTGTGGAAGGTTGTACAGACCAAATACCTCGTTGTACGTGAAGTAATTTAACAATTTTTATTCATTGAATATTCTGTTCGAGTAGCAGCAAACGGTAAGTGGCCTGCGTGTTGTGATTCTCCCTTCTCGAGGGCTTTTCGTGATCGTCGTGAATCGAGTGGCAGAGTTATCAAAGTTCAATTATCATCTTCTTTCCACAAGTATGGCTAAATTAAAAGTAAGTTATCCGTCCACAGGTTTTAGCAATATGGCTCATTATAAAGGAGCGGCGAGCGAAGCTGGGAGAGCGATGCAGCTCATGAAGAAGCGGGAGATAGCTCAACAGGAGATTGAGCTGAGGAAAAAGAAAATCGAGGATGATCTGAAGATTCATAACATAGAAAATAAATTTGCTACTCATTACAATGCTGTTGAGCAACAACTCAAGACCTCTACGATCGGTCTGGTCACTCTCAACGAGATGAAAGCCAAGCAGGAAAATATTGTAAAAGAACGGGAAAGAAAATTGGCCCAAAAGGAACGCGAGAAGGAGCAAGAGAAGGAACGTGCTTTGGCGGCCAAACAGGCTGAAAAAAACAAACAGAAGAAACAGATTCAGGCGCTTTCTTTTAGTCTGGAGGAGGAGGAGGAAGATTCCGATATGTCTGACGACCGCAACATTCTGGACAGCCATAACGATGACGATTCCGATGCTAAATCGGAAAAATCCGATAAGTCCAGACACGGCAAGAGTTCCGGTCCTCTCAGCAAAAAAATAAAGAAAAACCCTGATGTTGACACAAGTTTCTTACCTGACAGGGAAAGGGAAGAAGAGGAAAACAGATTGAGGGAGGAGTTGAGACAGGAATGGGCGATGAAACAGAACGCCTTGAAGGAGGAAGAGATAGAAATAACTTTCAGTTATTGGGATGGCTCTGGTCACCGGAGAAGCGTCATTATGAAGAAAGGTAATGGCCTATTAGTAAAAATCGAATAAATAATTGTTGATTCACAAAACAAATAAATTGACCTTGTTGCACTGTTGGCAGGTAACTCGATATATCAACTGCTGCAGCGATGCCTCGAAGTATTGAGACGAGAGTTTAGTGAGCTGAAGACCGTGATGGCGGATCAATTGATGTACGTTAAGGAAGATTTGATACTGCCGCATCATTATACATTTTACGATTTCATTGTCACAAAAGTAAGTCTACAAAATTTATAGTTTTACATTTTCATTCGCCCTGTGCGTAAGGTATAATGATTTTCAGGCCAGGGGTAAGAGCGGTCCGTTATTTACGTTCGATGTTCATGATGATATTCGAATGGTTCACGATGCCTCGGTTGAAACTGAAGAGTCACACGCGGGCAAAGTTTTGCTGAGGTAAGAACACCCTTTTTCGATCATGCAATTTCTTCACAATTTTTCGTCAAGCGGAGTGGGATTGGAATTATTTTTCTTCTTATTCTAGGTCATGGTACGAGCGAAACAAACACATATTTCCAGCGAGTAGATGGGAACCATACGACCCGACAAAAACTTACGACAAGTATACAGTTTCAGACAAGAAGAAGAAAGAGTAGTGGCTTTGTTCCACTTTTCTGTAGGAACTTAACGATTCAGCGTCTAACAAACAACTGTACGAACATAAAGTATTAATTTATGAATCGTTTTAACATCGAGCGGCTCATTTATGGGAATGTAAAGTGGTAAGGGCCAGGCGTAGAAACGAGAATAAAAATACGTCGAAGGAGAAGAAGGGAAAAATGTAAATAATAGTGGAGTGATTGTAAAAACAACTATAATGTAAAAACGGAGGAACGGACGTACAGTGTAGAAATCCGCAAGTGTGTACAAGTAAAATAAATATATCTATATATTTAAGCGTACGCTATACGTAATTTGACTGTATTTCGAAAACAGTTTTCTTTAATGATGAAAAAATACAGACATTTATCATTGATAATCCTGTGAGGGCTTTTATTGTATTTCTTCACAAATGTTTCCCAAACATTCATTAATTCGATAACGATTTACCGTCGATTCTGTCGAATCGTTCGTCAGAATTGTCAGCGTCTCCTTCTCCTCATCACCCATTGGTAATGAGATATCAGCATTCTTGTTATGTAATTCCAGCTGTGAGTTCATGATGTCGTTCATTGTACGATCACCATTGCAAACGTCTTTTTCTGCAGAATCGTGAAAGAGGTCAAGAAATCTCCGAGCGTTGTCAATCAGAACATTGTCAGTTGGTTGAGCGTGTGACAACTGTTCGGTGAGCATCTCCCGAATTCGTGATCTTAAGGCCGTGGTTTGTTTCTTCGCTTCCTGTGCAAATTTCTTCGTTACAAGGTTCGGTAACACGAGAGCCGGTCCGAATTAAAATAATCCGGGATTTTAGAATGGGAGATTTTTATAGTTCCTCTACATGACTCATCTTACGTCTAACTGAACTTCCAATCTTCCAATAGACAGATCAAGATTTTTTATGCTGCGGATTTCTTTCATTATACGCTCGTCTTTTTCTGACATCTCCGGTTCATAGTCATTCCTATCAACAACGTGGGTAATATAATCGGAAAACTTTACATTCTTCGTTGATGATCATTCATGTGTACACAACGGTCTCTTCGCAACGTAAATACTCACGCCTTGTTACCATAGTGACAGCAGCTACAGCTATCGAATTACCAAGCGTTTATCTATGCGGATTCGTCTATGCAGGGTGTTCTGTAGGCACGACGCGACAATTGACAACCTCTGAACTATTTTCAATTCCATTTAGCATACCTCGACATCGAGGATAACACAGAACCATTTAAAAAATTGAAACCTTTGATGGACTCTACAAATAATGATAGGTGCGTTCTCTTATTTACAATTTGTATTATCAAACAGTTTGCATCCCTTTGGAAAAAATAAATGTGTCAAGAGACTACAGCAAAATACAAAGTTTGTGGATTCCCTCGAGCTGAGGTAGTCGTGCTTCGCGTGTACATAAGCAGTATACATAAGCCTTAAAGAACAATATACAGAGTTGAATATACAAGTACGCGAGAAAAATATTTGTGTCGTTAGTGTCTCGCAACAATTACGTTACATTTCCGATTTGTGTAATAACTTGGTATCCATGTAAGTTATATTTTCGGGAAAATCATTCATAATGATAAATTTTTTTTCGTTCGTTTGTCGTAGTGTTTCAACAAAGTCGAACCAATAGATGACGAGTCCGGGACCGAAACGGTTCCAGTAACTCAAATATTGTTCTTTGACTGTTGTATCATGCACTTCTTCACTACCGAATCTCGCTTTGGATTCGATCCAATTGACAACAAAGCCGTCAACAGCGATCGGAACTTCGAGTTTGAAATCTGGAGTTTTGTCGTAGCCTCGTGTGCGCAATTGCTCCTCATCGCAAAATGCAATGTTACGCTCCTCCAACCAATGCTTCAATTTTACCTCGTATTCGTATCCGACGGATCTGTGAGAGAATGACATATCAGGGATTACTTTGAACAGAATTTTTTGGGATAACTATAGGATTTATTTACTTGCTGAATGAATCGGCGATATATCCATATTTATCGTCATACAGGATGCACTGTAATTGTCAAACAAATTAGTAACTATATCACAAACGATTTATGATTAATTTACAGAGACCGATGAAGTAATTACCAAGTAAATTTCATATGCCAAATCACTGTCTTCGATCAGGGTGGTGTCTCTCATAAGCCGCCTTACTGTTGTATCTGTTACTAAATATAACATAGCGTTGTAATAAGGAACACAATAAAAGGAACAAATTTGAACTATTAATGAATAATATAATCCTTAAAGCAATAAAAAATTTATAGTTGAACGCATATGATAAATAATCTGTACCTTCGGTCTGTGATTTTTTGCAATAACTTTCCAGCACCACTTTAGCGAGAAGTACAGGCGGAAGACCGACGGAAGTTGCCATTTTCACAATTATACCTGCTGGCTGGCCATTATTCCTAGCATGTTTGTATCTAAATAGGAAAAATTCAATTGCAACAGATGATTTCAGCTTTGAAATCGTACGATACAAATGATATTCCTATCTTTATCAACCATTGACCGAAAGTTCATTGTCAAGAAATCATCGTCAACGTTCTCCGCATGTTTGTGAGAAAACTTACCGTTCAAAGTAATTATTCTTTACTGCGTAAAGTTTTTTTCTCGAACGTTTTACTGATTGTTTAACAGCCTCGCTCAATATGCTGTGTAGTGTATTTACTCCGACGCTGTAAGCAAAATCGCTTTTGAAGTATGGATGAACGAAGAGACTTGGGTCAGTTTTTAACAACAAATGTCAACAGATGTTGATCATAACCTCTTGAATTTTTTTATAAGCATGTACGCGCAATCCCTGGACAGTCCATTATAAGACTTGATGGACTTCGTAATATCGTTAAAAACCTCCTCCTTCATTGTTGCGCATTTATTGTCATACAAATTCGTTAACTCTTAGGTAAAATCAGATAATTGGGAACTGTAACAACAGGCAAGACATTCCTAACAAAACCCGTTTAGTGTACATATCAATATAGTCATAGAAACCGCCATAGGTGAGCGTGTCGTTCATGTAAAAAGGTCATTTTAAAGAGCGCCTCACAACGTTCTGATCACGCACCGAACCTTTTGACCAATAGCGTTACTGCACCACCGGAATTCGGGTACGGTAATTGGTCAAAATTCCGTGATCACGAATACGTATGCAGCGATTGTGTGCATAGCTTTAACATACGCCGCCATCGTTTTCGTGGAATTCTATCCTCGTTGGTGAAACGCATCAGATATATCGTGGCTTCGTGTTTCCGACATCGATACCTTGTGTTTATAATCCGACATTTTTATTTTACGAGGAATTTATTTCATTTCGCTTCGGTTAGTGCGTCAAAACCGAACGAAACTTCCATATCTCGTGCAATATTGTTACGATAAAATGGCTACCTCGAAAACTTCTAATACGTACAACAGACAAAATTGGGAAGATGCCGTGAGTACATTAGCATCGTTGGAAGCTTCTGCAATTTTTCGGTCCACCGTCAATATTTATTTATTACCAAATTTTTTACAGGAATTCCCGATACTTTGTCAAACTTGCCTGGGCGATAATCCGTATATTCGAATGGTAAGTAACGTGTTTCAGGGTAGGACCTCCATAAACTCTGTGTTTGTTAGGAAACATGAACGAACGAATACGTATTTGAAACGCAGTAAAAAATACATTGTTCTCGATGATACTCATGTTCGTGATTAGGTGACTTTTTAGGATGACCACGTTGTATCTTTTCAGACAAAGGAAAAATATGGCAAAGAATGTAAAATCTGTGTACGGCCATTCACCGTGTTCAGATGGTGCCCTGGCGCGCGCATGCGTTTCAAAAAGACAGAAGTCTGTCAGACGTGCAGTCGTTTGAAAAATGTTTGCCAAACGTGTCTTCTGGATCTGGAGTATGGTCTGCCGATACAGGTGAGGGACGCCGCTCTCAAGATAAAGGACGATCTGCCGCGTTCCGAAGTCAACAAAGAATATTATGTACAAAACGTTGACAACGAGATCGGCAAGATAGACTCAACGACACCGGCAGGTTCAGTAGGAAAATCCGCCGCTGCTAGTGATTTATTGATGAAACTTGCACGTACGAGTCCCTATTACAAGCGCAACCGACCACACATATGTTCGTTCTGGGTGAAAGGAGAGTGCAAGAGAGGCGAAGAATGTCCTTATCGTCACGAGAAGCCGACCGATCCGGACGACCCTCTGGCTGATCAGAACATCAAGGATCGTTATTACGGTGTCAACGATCCGGTCGCTGATAAATTGATGAGACGTGCAGCAGCAATGCCAAAATTGGAGCCGCCCGAGGACAAATCCATAACAACTCTTTATATCGGCAATCTGGGAGATGTTCTCACGGAAAAACAATTGCGCGATCATTTTTATCAGTACGGCGAAATTAGATCGGTAACGATGGTGCCGAGACAACAGTGCGCTTTCATTCAGTACACGCAAAGAAACGCGGCTGAGGCAGCAGCCGAAAGTACTTTCAACAAATTGATTCTCGGCGGTCGACGTTTAACCATCAAATGGGGTAAATCTCAGGGACGGCAGACTGTTTCCGCGGCTGAAGCACCAAGAGAGATGTTTGAACCGGTACCCGGTTTGCCAGGCGCATTACCCCCACCTCCTGAGACTATGGGCAACAATTTCTTCAATCTTCAAGCCACGCAGGGTATGATGCCACCCATAATGATGCCACCACCACCGGTTGCTCCCCAATTCATGTTCCCACCGCAAATTGCGGCAGCGGCTGCGGCCGCGCCGATATTCCCGCCAGGCACAACACCCATTCACTATCCGAGTCAGGATCCGTCGCGAATGGGCGCGACTCAGGGTATCGGCAAACCATGGCCTGAAGAATGATCATCGTGCAACCTGTTGGAAAAAGACAATGGCGATATGCTTTTGCGTTACGAAGCCAAAAAAAAATCTTCACTTATTTTTCACGATCTGGGTGATTTCACAATCTAACCAAAAAAAAAAACATGTTTGCAGCGGGGCAAGTATGAACCTTCGAGGGCCAACTTACCTACTCAAGCTCGAACGAAATTGATTCCGTTCGAAAGCTTTTCGGTACGTGAGAGCTCTAGATTCGACGATATCCTTATCCGAATAAACGTAGATTTGAAAACGGCTCGATCACGACTCATTTATCTCGTTTGACTTTTCGAAATTATTATGTGTAATACGCCAAAAAACGATACACAGCTGTAAATATTAACGAGTCTCAGATATCTGGTGATAAATGAACTACTCGCAGAAATAAATAAAAATGCCCATGGCAAAAGGATGTTATTTGTATTCGAGGATTTGTCTATCGTCATTCAATTGCTTCGCCGCTCAGTGGATTAAAAAATAAAAGGCGACGATCTACTCGTTTATGACAAGATTATTATAGAACAAATAATAAATGGATAACAAATTTATATCTGGCTCTCTTATCATTTTCGTTTCGGTACCGCCTAAGGTGAAGGCGCGGGCGGACCGGACTACCACGAATACGAACAAGATAGTTTTGCAGATTGCCTGGAGTCACGACGGCATCTAAAATGTTGGAAAATAAATACGCAACTTTTGCTCTGTTAAAAAACCGACAATTATAATCTTTTTTCATCATACGGTAAGTAACTATACTTTCGGTTCGACTTTATATAAGTAATCATGATATTTTTAAAACCCAGTTTTCGCAGAGACAATTTAAGGGGAAAATTGTACATTCCGAGCAGATGCATGGTGAATTTGCTTTCAGACAAAAAAGGCTTCGAGACGCCTAAGTGAGAGGGTCGAACGTTCTGTTTTCGATTCTAAAATGGTTTCAAGGGTCTATCCAATCGAAAATTTTCAACTAATTACGATATCATCGGATGTTCGTCAATAGCGCAGCACGCGGCAAAAAAGTTGGGTTTTTAGACGTTTTTTACGATTATTTCACGGAAATTTTGGGTTTTGGGGGAAATAAGTGGTATATTCGTGTTCATGGGATAAAATTACGTCAAAATGGACCAATAAAATAAATATTAAAAATCCAAATTTTTTTCGATTTTTTGGCAATAAAAGTTTTTTCACTAAAACGTCCATAACTTTTTTCCCTTTAAGCTTTGGCACTCCACTCTGTGCTCGATCTCTTCGTTATGATTTT
>JAPYZI010003994.1:0-15396 GCA_030523105.1 Ophioninae sp. A BG-2022a | reverse complement strand
GTGGTGATTATGCCGGAAACTCCGCGAAATTGCATGTTTTGGTCGAGAAATAAGTCGAATTGTGTCAACATGACAGATTTTTACCCTATATCCCTATTTTGCGGTCAAACGAGACGAAATCGGGCGTACTTTCGAATTTTCTCGCCGATTTCCGTTTTTCGTCTCACTTAAAATGATAATCCGAGAAATTAGTGTCTAAGTGTTGATTTTGCCGGAAACTACGCGCAATTGCATGTGTTGGTCGAGAAATAAGTCGAATTGTGTCAACGTGACAGAATCTTACCCTATCGCGCGATTTTGCGGTCGAATAAGACGAAATCGGGTGCATTTTCGAATTTTCTCTCCGATTTTCGTTTTACGTGTCACTTACAATGAAAATCCGTGAAAATTAGCGTCATAGTGGTGATTTTGCCGGAAACCACGCGAAATTGCATGTTTTTCTCGAGAAATAAGTCGAATTGTGTAAGCGTGACAGAATCTTACCCTATCTAGCGATTTTGCGGTCAAATGAGGCGAAACCGGGTGCATTTTCGAATTTTCCCGCCGATTTCCGATTTTCGTGTCACTTACGATGAACATCCGTGAAAATTAGCGTCAAAGTGGTGATTTTGCCGGAAACCACGCTAAATTTCATCTTTTTCTCGAGAAATAAGTCGAATTGTGTAAGCGTGACAGAAACTTACCCTATCTCGCGATTTTGCTGTCAAATTGGGCGAAATCAGGAAAATTCTCGAATTTTATAGCCGATTTCCGTTTTTCGTGACACTTATAATCATAATCTGTGAAATTAGCGTCAAAGTGGTGATTATGCCGGAAACTCCTCGAAATTGCATGTTTTGGTCGAGAAATAAGTCGAATTGTGTCAACATGCCAGATTTTTACCCTCTATCCCTATTTTGCGGTCAAACGAGGCGAAATCGGGCGTACTTTCGAATTTTCTCGCCGATTTCCGTTTTTCGTGTCACCGCGAAATCGCGAGATAGGGTAAGATTCTGTCACTTTGACACATTTCGACTTATTTCTCGACCAGACATGCAATTTCGGGTAGTTTCCGGCAAAATCACCACTTCGACACTAATTTCACGGATTATGATTGTAAGTGACACGAAAAACGGAGATATGCGAGAAAATGCGAAAATTCGTACGATTTCGCCTCATTTGACGGCAAAATTGCGAGATAGGGTAAGATTCCGTCACGTTGACAGAATTCGACTTATTTCTCGACCAAAACATGCAATTTCGCGTAGTTTCCGTAAAATCACCACTTTGACGTTAAGGTCACGGATTATCATTGTAAGTGACACGAAAAACGGACATATGCGAGAAAATGCGAGAATTCGCCAGTTTACGCCTGATTTTTCCGCAAAATCGCGAGATAGGTTAATATCCTGTCACGTTGACACAATTCGACGTATTTCTCGACTAAACCATGCAATTTCGGGTAGTTTCTGGCAAAATCACCATTTTGATGCCAATTTCACCGATTATCATTGAAAGTGACAAGAAAAACGGAAATTTACGCGAAAATGCGGAAATTCGCACGACTTCGTCTCATTTGACCGCAAAATCGCGAGATAGGGTAAGAATTTGTCACGTTGACACAATTCGACTTATTTCTTGACCAAAACATGCAATTTCGCGTAGTTCCCGGCAAAGTCACCACTTTGACGCTAATTTCACGCATTATCATTGTAGGTGATACGATAAACGGAAGGCGGCGAGAAAATTCGAAAATCCGTCTGATTTTGTCCTTTTTGCCCGCAAAATTGCGAGATAGGGTAAAAATCTGTCACGTTGACACAATTTGAGTTATTTCTCTACCAAAACATGCAATTTCGCGTAGTTTCCGGCAAAATCACTACTTTGACGCGAATTTCGCGGATAATGATTGTAAGTTACACGACAAACGGAAATCGGCGAGAAAACTCGAGAATTCGCGCGATTTCGCCTCATTTGACCGCCAAATCGCGAGATAGGGTAGGAATCTGTCATGTTGGTCAATTCGTCTCATTTTTCTACGGAAACATGCAATTTCGCAGAGTTACCGGCAAAATTGCCCCTTAGACGCTACTTCCACGGACTTTCATTGTAAGTGACACGAAAAACCGAAATTTGCGAGAAAATGCGAAAATTCGCCCGAATTTGCCTCATTTGACCGCAAAATCACGAGATAGGGTAAGATTCTGTCAAGTTGACACAATTCGACTTATTTCTCGACTAAAATATGCAATTTCTCGTTGTTTCCGGCGAAATCACCACTTTGACTCTAATTTCAAGGGTTATCATTGTAAGTAACATCAAACACGGAAATCGGCGAGAAAGTTCGGCAATACGCCCGATTTCGTCCTTTTCGACCCTATAATCGCGAGATAGGGTAACAATCTTTAACGTTGACACAATTGTACTTATTTCTCGACAAAAAAATTGCATTTTCGGGTAGCTTCCGGCAAAATCGCCACGTTGAGGCTAATTTCACGGAGTTTCATTGTAAGTTACACGAAAAACGCAAATGGGAGAGAAAATTTGAAAATCCCGCCGATTTTGCCTGTTGGGACCTCAAAATCTCGATAGAGGGTAGGAATCTGTCATGTTGACAAAATTCGACTTATTTTTCGACCAATACATGCATTTTCGCGTAGTTTCTGGCGAAATCACCCCATTGTCGCTAATTTCACGGATTATCATTGTAAGTGACACGAGAAACGGAAATCGGCGAGAAAATGCGAAAATTCGTCCAATTTCGTCCTTCTGACCACAAAATCGCGAGTTAGGGTAAGAATCTCTCATGTTGACAAAATTTGACTTATTTCTTGACCAAAACATGAAATTTCGCGTAGTTTCCGGAAAAATCACCACTTTGACGTTATTTTTACGGATTTCGATTGTAAGCAATTCGGAAAACGGAAATATGCAAGAAAATTCGAAATTTCGCCCGATTTTTCCTCATTAGACAGCAAAATTGCGAAATAGGGTAAGATATTGTCATGTTGATACAATTCGACTTATTTTCCGACCAAAACATGCATTCCCGCTTAGTTGTTGGCAAAATGACCATTTTGATGCTAATTTCAGGGATTTCGATTGTAAGTAATACGAAAAACGGAAATATGCAAGAAAATTCTAAATTTCGCCCGATTTCGCCTCATTTCGATTTCGATCGCGCGACCCCAAAATCGCGAGAAAGAGTAAGATTCCGTCATGTTGACACAATTCTACTTTTTTTCGATTCAAACACGCATTTTCGCGTAGTTTCCGGCAAACTCACCACTTTGTCGCAAATTTCAAGGATTATCATTGTAAGTGACACGAAAAACGGAAATCGGCGAGAAAATTCGAAAATCCACCCGATTTAAGGATTGTGCAAAATCGCCAGATATGGTAAGAATCTGACACAATTCGACGTTTTTTTCTACCATATCATGCATTTTCGCTTGGTTTCCGGCAAAATCACCATTTTAACTCGAGTTTAACGGATTTTCATTGTAAGCGACGCCAATATGGAAATCGGCGACAAAATGCTAAACTTCGCACGATTGCGCCGATTTTACTGCAAAGTCGCGAGATACGGTAACAATCTGTCACGTTGACACAACTTATTTTTCGACCAATACATGCATTTTCGCGTAGTTTTCGGCAAAATGACCGTTTTGACACTAATTCAACGGATTTAGTTTCTAAGTGAGCTTAAAAAGGGAATTCGACGAGAAAATGCGAAACTTCGCTCGATCTCGCCGATTTTGACTACAAACTCGCGAGATACGGTAAGAATGCGACGCGTTGACACAATTCGAATAATTTTTGACCGAAACAAATATTTTCGCTTAGTTTTCGGCAAAATCACCACTTTGACGCTAATTTCACGGATTCTCATAGTCCGTAACACAAAAAAGGGAATTCGGCAAGAAAAGTCGAAACCTCCCCCGATTTCGCCGATTTCTACTGCAAAATCGCGAGATGGGGTAAGAATCTGTCACGTTGACACAATCGACTTATTTTTCGACGAATTATGTATTTTCGCTTAGTTTTCGGCATAATCAACACTGGCTGTAGATCAACGAATTCTCATCGTAAGTAACACCAAACGGGACGATCGGCGGGAACATGCCGAAATTCGCCCAATTTGGTAGTGCTCAGAATCGCGAGATTGGCAAATATGTCACGTTGACACGATGCCACTTATTTTTCGACCAAAACATGCATTTTCGCGTAGTTTTCGGCAAAATCACCATTTTGACGCCAATTTAATGATTTCTCATCAGAAGTGACACGAAACGGGAAAATCGACGAGATTGTGCGAACAATCGCTCGCTTTCGTTTAGCGCAGAATCGCGAGATTCGCGAATCTGTTACGTTGACATAATATCACTTATTTCTTTACCAAAACATGCATTTGCCGGTAGTTTTCGGCAAAATGACCATTTTTACGCTAGTTTAACGGATTTTCATTGTAAGTGATGCGAAAAAGTGAAATCGGCGACAATATGCGAAAGTTTTCCCGATTTCGAGATAGGGTAAGAATCTGTCACATTGACACAATTCGACTTTTTTTCTACCATATCATGCATTTTCGCTTGGTTTTCCGCAAAATCACCATTTTTACGTTAGTTTAACGGATTTTCATTGTAAGTGACGCCAAAAGTGGAAATCGGCAACAAAATGCGAAACTTAGCCCGATTTCGCCGATTTTGACTACAAAATCTCGAGATACGGTAAGAATGGGACACATTAACACATGTCGAGGCCAACGAGTCCGTCTGAGTTTTCCGCCGGTTCGGCTCGCACTAGGGTGTCTCTGTGAGCAGCACGGCGAGGGACCGGCGCGGCTCTCCCGCGCTCGCCGCATGAACGTGCGCGTTCAACACGTAGTCGCGCTCACCTGGCGGCCATTTTCGGGATGCTCGGCTCTCGCGCGTGCTTGGTTACGCGCGGGTGTCCACCGGCGCCATAGCGCCTGTCACTCGCGAGGTGATCAGGCCAGCGGTCGGGAGCGCGGCACTACTAGCTTTGTGACAGGCTGCCGCCGTCTGCGATTGCGTCATCCGATGGAGGGAGCGAAAACTTTCTCCTGGTGACTGGGCGGCCTCGTGGGCTGCTCGGGAAAAACGACAGCCATGTTTTCAGAGGACGACTCGCGAGGTCGGACGTGCGAGAAACTGGTGATCGGATTTTTTACCCTTTTGATTTTCCTCGTTTTGATAAGGCCATCTCCATGAACTGTAAGCGGCCGACGCTCATAGTGACGACCGCGCATAAAGCGACATTGACCGCGAGCCGCAGGTTCTCGTGTTTTTTTTGTCTTTTGCGGCTTCCCTCGACTTTTCGCGCTGACTCTCAGAGGTATACGCGGAGTGGAGGTCTTTTAGCGACCTTTTTCTCTCCCTGGTTGGGGACAACGCGGAACTGTCCAATCTGGAGAAGACGCATTATCTTCGCAGCAGCCTGGCCAACGAACCGGCTCGTCTCATCGCCAACCTGGCTGTCTCTGAGAACTCGTTTTCTACGGCGTGGCATCTGCTCATCAGCCGTTATAAGAATAACCACCTGCTCGTCTCATCGCAATTGGTACATCTCCTCTGCTCCGCACCGATGACAGCTCACAACGCCGCCCAGCTCAACATGCTCATTGCCAGCGTCACGGATGCACTGAGTGTTCTGGAATCTCTCGGATCTCCCACTGAGCACCGGCGTGCTGTTGTGGTGTATCTGCGGATACGCTGGCTCAGTAACCAGTTCAGGGAAGCCTGGGAGAACCACATTGGGACCGCCACGGACTACCCTCGCCTGGACCAGCTCATAGACTTCCTCCGGGGCCGCGCTCGTGCTATGCAAAGCATTGAGATGGGTTCGCAGCCAGCCGGCTCTCCTCCAACGGCCGCCTCCGTCTCCCGTGTGGCTCCCAGGCCGCCGGCGATGGTGAACGCGACGGGGTGTCTACGCGCCCAGCTCCCATACAGTCCACTAGAGCCTCTGCATGGCCTGTCGCTAACTAATATCCATGCTCATATTGTGATGGGGAGCATTTCGTGGTTCCTGCCAAGGGTTCCGAAACCTCTCATTCAAGGGGCGCAGAGGTATTGTCGACCAGCTCTATCTCTACTTTAACAGTCTAGGCAAGCACGGGGTCAAGGATTGCCAGACTACCCGCACCTGCAGGGTATGCCAGCAGCTGCTGCACAACGCTGTGCCTTCCTCATCGACCAGCTCTCCAGCGCAGCCCGACGTGGTCAAGGAGGAGGTTAGCCGGGCGCCTTCTTCCGTGGCAGGCCCGGCTCCTAAGCAGACGTCTCGCTCGGCCAGCCCATCTTCATCTACTCATCGGCATCCCCGATCGCATGAACCGAGGCAACGAGTGGGGGAGATCTCACTGGTCACGGCTCGACTGGCTACTACGCTCCGACTGCCAAGGAGGAAATCATCACTCGAACTCTCAGGGGTGGGAGACTCTTCAGGCACCACGACCGGCTGCGTAACGCTCCAGCTCAGCTAATGTACCTCACGATATAAACTATATATAGATGCGTATGTGATTGATACCCTCCTTTCCTCTCTGCCTACCTTCCCCTGGGGGACACATCACTGGACTCGCCGCCTCCGCTCCGGTTGACCTGCTCATTGGGGCTGAGGTGGTCAGTCAAATCGTTTTGCCTGGTGTTGTCAAGGCGGGGCAGGACGCACCGGTTGCGCAGCACACGGCTCTGGGATGGGTCGTTTACGGGCCCACTGGCGGTGACACGGCCCCTCATGCCATGGCGCTCAACGTTCGAATTTTAACAGATCAGCTCTATGACCTCCTCACGGCCTTTTGGGTACAGGAGGAGGTTCCGGCCACCGCTGATGGGCAGCTCTCACCGGGGGAGCGCGAATGTGAACAACACTTCCGTTAAACTCATTCCCGCGATTCTTCCGGACGCTTATGTATTTCGGTTGCCCTTGTCTGGCTCCCGCGCTGCTCTGGGAAGCTCTGTTGGTGCTGCTCTCGGGTACCTACGCCGATTGACGGCTCGGCTGAACAAGAACCTTCGGCTGCGCAAACTCTATTTCGACTTTCTGCTTGAGTACGAACAGCTCGGGCATATGCAGCAAGTTACGTCCGGCATATCTCTTGGTCGTTTGAACGAAACGACCCTGGGTCCGTTCGGTTCCCCGCTCGGCGGCTCGGGGGTTTCGGATGGCGGACAAAGGGCTCTGCACGGATCGACGTTAGTCTATTACCTCCCCCATCACGCCATTATCAAGGAATCGGACTGTTCGGCTAAGCTCAGGGTGGTGTTCAATGGCTCCTCTATGACTTCCTCTGAACGTCTCTGAACATATTCTACATATAGGGGCTAAGCTGCAGTGCAATATTGCGTATGTGCTCCTCTGGGTTCGTAAATACAGGTTCATCTTCATCACCGACATCACCAGGGTGTTCCGGCAGATCATCGTGCATGAGGACGAACGCTCATTGCGACGCATTCTTTGGACTGACTCTGAGGGTGCCATCATCGAGTACCAGCTCAATACGGTTACTTATGGGACTCGAGCCGCCGCCTTCTTGGCCGGCCGCACTCTCGTTCAGCTCGTTCAGGATGAGAGCGCCCAATTCCCTCTAGCAGTAACACCCTTGCTCAACGGGCGGTATGTGGACGATATTTGCGGCGGTGCTGACACGCTTGAACAGCTCCGCGAGACAGCCCGCCGGGTTATCGGGTTATGCGCGGCATGGGGGTTCCCACTTGCGAAATAGCAGGCTAACGCGCCCGAACTTCTCTCCTCTCTCGAAATACTCGAACCCGCAGAGGGAGTCCGCGCCTTTGAACCGCTCAGGGAGAAGGTGCTCGGCATGCTCTGGGAACCGTTACGTGACCAGTTTCTCTTTGCCGCGGCTCCTACCACTGCCGTAAATTCGACCAAGAGGCTGATCCTTTCAGAGCTCGCCCAGCTCTATGACCTGCTAGACCTGCTAGGCCCTATGCAAGGGGCTAGCAGGTCTAGCAGGTCAAGCAGGTCTAGAGCTCCTCAAGCGTTGGCTCTATGACAGAGCCAACGCTTGAGGAGCTCTCGCGCGTGACGGTTCCGCGTTGGATCGGGCTCATCGATCATTTGAGGGTCAAGATCAATGGGTTCTGCGACGCTTCTCAGGAAGCGATGGCCGCTGTGATCTATCTGAAGGTTAGCGTGCCAAACCGGGAGCCTCGGGTTTCCGTCGTCTGCGCCAAGATGCGGGTCGCCCTCCTCAAGCGATTCACTATCCCTCGGTTGGAGCTCTCGGCAGCAGTGCTGCTCGTTCGGCCCC
The DNA here is from genome assembly GCA_030523105.1 of Ophioninae sp. A BG-2022a. NCBI lineage: Eukaryota > Metazoa > Arthropoda > Insecta > Hymenoptera > Ichneumonidae > Ophioninae sp. A BG-2022a. Next base: position 7,118 of record JAPYZI010003994.1, on the reverse strand, counting down.
TGCGCTACGTCACCTCTCCACTGCCGCTGTCGCACGCACCCACCTACCTGTGGACGGACTCTTCAGCCGCGCTCGCATGGACCCGCTCTCACCCGTCCAGATGAAAGGAATACGTACGCAACCGAGTCCAGCTCATTCAGAAAGTGGCTACGGCTGAATGGCGCCACATACCCGGTAAAGAGAACCCGGCAGACTGTGCATCTCGAGGTATCTCTGCCGCTCAGCTCGCTTGTCACCCCTTGTAGTGGCATGGGCCTGCGTGGATGGTGCAGGACCTCCGCTTCTGGCCTCGCTCTAGCGACATCGTAGATCCTGCCATTGACCTGGAGGAAAGGCCGAGTGCCGTGTTCGCGACGAGCGTCTGTCCGGCCCCCATCTGGGAGCTCATCAACAGGTATTCCACGACCTCGCGACTATTCAGGATCACCGCCTGGTGCCAGCGATTTACCTCAAGGCTTCGACATACATCCCCCTCATCGGGGCTTCGCTATCAAGGGACGACTTGGAAAAGGCCCGCCTTCTGTGGATTCGAGGGACCCAGCGGCCTTCTGTGGATACGGGGACAGAAGCTTGTCGCCTCGCACCCTCTGACACGGCTAACTGCTCTGGGAGCGGCTCTTTTTTGCTCTGCTATATCTCGATGCTAAGCATCAAGTGATTTTGCCTCACAATGCTCGACTTTCCTAGCTGCTCATAAGGGAAGCCCACCTCAGAGTGCTCCATGCAGGCACGCATCTCACCCTGGCCCACCTTCGGCGGGCATATTGGATACTCGGAGGAAGGGTCCCCTTGCGATCTCACATTCATCCGTGTGTGCCCTGTGCCCGTTTCCGGGGGATTCGTACTCAGCAGCTCATGGATCAGCTACCAGTCGCCCGGCTCTCTCCTACGCGACCCTTTCTCGACACAGGGGTGGATTACGAGGGCCCGGTCTCGCTCCGGTCATAGAAGGGGCGCGGGCACAGGTCTTACAAGGGGTGGCTGGCCATCTTTGTGTATGGTCACTTCGGCTGTCCATCTGGAGGTCATCTCGAACTACACCACCGAAGGGTTCCTCGCCTCCTTTCGCCGGTTCACTGCTCGCAGGGGGTTGTGCCGGAACCTATATTCGGATTGCGGCACCACCTTTGTGGGCACAGATGCCTCGCTCCGGAAGCTCTTCTCCTCAGTGTCCAGCGAATCCAGGCAGCTCGCACGGCTCTTCCTCGACGACGGCACCCAGTGGGCTTTTAACCCCCCTGGCGCACTCCATTTTGGCGGAAAATGGGAAGCAGCAGTGAAGGCCGTCAAATTTCACCTTAAACGGACCATCGGGGAGTCTCTCCTGACCTTCGAAGAACTATCGACTTTGCTGGCACAGGTCGAAGCGGTGCTCAACTCCAGGCCATTAGAGTCCCTCTCTGAGGATCCAGACGATCTGGACGCCCTTATATCGGGGCACATTCTCATTGGGCATCCACTCACGTCTATGACAGAGCCAACGCTTGAGGATCAACCACCATCACGGCTCTCCCGGTGGCAGCTTATCCAGCAGAAAACTCAATATTTTTGGAGGCGGTGGTCAGCGGACAACCTGCAGCACCTCCAGGAGATCGCGAAATGGCACTATCCATCGCGAAGCATTGGTCTCAGCTCTCTCCTGCTTATTAGCGACGAGCGGCTTCCGCCTACCAAATGGCCTCTGGGGGGTGTGACAGCCCTACACCCGGGCAAGAACGGGCTTGCACGGGTGGTTACTATTAAGACAGCCAGCTCCACCATCCAGCGGCCCATCACTCGCCTGGTCCTGCTCCCCGTCGATAATCGGGCGGGCCAGTCCTAGGACATCGCCTCCCTCATCCCTCGACGAGGATAGTCAGCTGGCCGCTGACGGAGGGGGGGGGGGGAAATGTAGCGGCCAACGAGTCCGTCTGAGTTTTCCGCCGGTGCCGCTCGCACGGGGGTGTAGCTGCGAGCGGCACGGCGAGGGACCGGCGCGGCTCTCTCGCGCTCGCCGAATGAACGCGTGCGTTCAACACGTGGTCGCGCTCACCTAGCGGCCATTTTCGGGATGCTCGGCCCTCGCGCATGCTTGGATACACGCGGGTGTCCACCGGCGCCATAGCGCCTGTGACTCGCGAGGGGATTGGGCTAGCGGACGGCGGCGCGGCGCTACTAGCATTGTGACAGGCTGCCGCCGTCTGCGATTGCGTCGTCCGATGGAGGGAGCGAAAACGTTCTCCTGGAGACTCGCGGGCCTCGTGGGCTGCTCGGGAAAAACGACAGCCATGTTTTGAGGGGACGACTCGCGAGGTCGGACGTGCGCGAAACTGGTGATCGGATTTTTTAGCCTTTTGAGTTCCCTCGTTTTAATAAGGCCATCTTCCTGAACTGTAAGAGGCCGACGCTCATAGTGACGACCGCGAATAAAGCGACATTGACCGCAAGCCGCAGGTTCTCGTTTTTTTTTTTTTGCCATTTGCGGCTTCCCTCGACTTTTCGCGCTGACGCTTACCCGCCTTCTCCCAATAGCGGGCCACGCTCAGACCAACACAATTCGACTTATTTTTCGACCACAACATGCATTTTCGCGTAGTCTTCGGCAAAATAACCACTTTGACGCCAATTTAACGAATTATTATCGTAAGTGACACGAATCAGGAAAATCGACGAGAATATGCGAACAATCGCCCGTTTTCGTCCAGCGCAGAATCGCGAGATTCGCGAATCTGTCACGTTAACACAGTATAACTTATTTTTTTTACCAAAACATGCATTCGCGGGTAGTTTTCAGCAAAATGACTATTTTTACGCTAGTTTAATGGATTTTCATTTTAAGTAACGCGAAAGTGAAATCGGCGAGAAAATGCGAGCATTCGCACGATTTCGCCGATTTTTACTACAAAATCGCGAGATACGGTAAGAATCGGACACGTTGAAACAATTCGACTTATTTTTCGACAGAAATAATCATTTTCGCTTAGTTTTCGGCAAAATCACCACTTTTACGCTAATTTTACGGATTCTCATAGTAAGTAACACGAAAAAGGGAAATCGGCAAGAAAAGGCGAAACTTCCCCCGATTTCGCCGATTTGTACTGCCAAATCGCGAGAAACGGTAAAAATCTCTCACGTTGACACAATTCGACTTATTTTTCGACAAATTGCATTTTCACTTAGTTTTCGGCACAATCAACACTGTGACTGTAGATTAACGAATTCTCACCGAAAGTAACACGAAACGGGACGATCGACGAGGACATGCCAAAATTCGCCCGATTCGGTAGTGCCCAGAATCGCGAGATTGGCGAATATGTTACGTTCAAACGATGTCACTTATTATTCGATCAAAACATGCATGTTCGCGAGTTTTGAGCGAAATCACCACCTTGACGCCAATTTAAAGAATTCTCATCGTAAGTGACACGAAACGGGAAAATCGACGAGAATATCGGAACAATCCTTCAGCGCAGAATCGCGAGATTTTTGAATCTGTTACGTTGACACGATATTACTTATTTTTTTTACCAAAACATGCATTCGCCGGTAGTTTTTGGCAAAATCACCACTCTGACGCTAATTTCACGTATTGCTTTGTAAGTGACAGAAAAAAGGGAAATCGGCGGAAAAAGCCGAAACTTCGCCCGATTTCGGAGATTTCAACTGCAAATCCCGAGACACGGTAAGAATCTGTCACGTTGACACAGTTCAACTTATTTTTCGACTAATACATGCATTTTCGCGTAGTTGTCGGCAAAATGACCATTTTGATACTAATTCAACGGATGTACATTCTAAGTGAGCTTAAAAAGGGAAATCGGCGAGAAAATGCGAAACTACGCTCGATTTCGACGATTTTGACTGCAAAATCGCGAGATACGGTAACAATAGGTCACGTTGAATCAATTTGACTTATTTTTCGTCTAAAACATGCATTTTCGGGTAGTTTTCGGCAAAATCACCACTTTGACGCTAATTTCTCGTATTTTCATTGTAAGTGACAGAAAAAAGGAAAATCGGCGAGAACAGTCGAAAGTTCGCCCAATTTCGGAAATTTCAATTTCAACATCCGGAGATATGGTAAGAATCTATCACCTTGACACAATTCAACTTATTTTTCGACCAATACATGCATTTTCGCGTAGTTTACGGCAAAATGACCGTTTTGACACTAATTCAACGAATTTACATTCTAAGTGAGCTTAAAAAGGGAAATCGACGAGAAAATGCGAAACTTGGCTCGATTTCGCAAATTTTGACTACAAAATCGCGAAATACGGTAAGAATGGGACACGTTGACGCAATTCGACTTATTTTTCGACCGAAACATTCATTTTGGCCTAGTTTTCGGTAAAATCACCACTTTGACGCTAATTTCACGAATTCTCATCGTAAGTAACTCGAAGCGGGACAATCGACGAGAACGTGCCAAAATTCGACCGATTTGGAAGTGCCCAGAATTGCGAGATTGGCGAATATGCCACATTGACACGATGCCACTTATTTTTCGACCAAAACATGCATTTTCGCGTAGTTTTTTGCAAAATCACCACTTTAACGTCAATGTAACGAATTCTCATCGTAAGTGACACGAAACGGGAAAATCGACGAGAATATGTGAACAATCGCTCGTTTTCGTTCAGCGCAGAATCGCGAGATCCGCGAATCTGTCACGATGACGCAATATGACTTATTTTTTTACCAAAACATGCTTTCGCGGGTAGTTTTCGGCAAAATAACCATTTTTACGCTAGTTTAAAGCCTTACATACGTCGAGAATGAAAAAAAAATCGATTTTTTTACATATTATTATTCCTTATACTCTTAGGCATATTTCTGTGCAAGCTGATTGTAAAAATTCCACGTAGCTGAGAAGTTATAAGAGAGAATGTGACTGCCCGACGAACGGTCTCACGCGCGCCTACCTGAGTTCATTTGTTTGAGGCAGCTGGCCTTCACTCTCAGACCCATTGGTATACCTAGTCTTTTATTACCCTTTACTACGTAGAAGAGAGTTTATAAAGTTTATGGAGAATATATTCAGATTTGTCAAACGTTAGGTTAGTCGTCTCTGAACATTACAAGTGAACAGTCATGCGTCGCATTCGTGAATTTTAAAAATGTTGAAACGACGCTCCGTAGACCGTAAAGGCAACAAAAATTCAAAATATTCACGACCCAAAAGGAAGAAGCCTCCTCTGAGATAACATGGAAAATGAAAGTAAATACACTAATTCGGCGGCAAAAAATTATCGGGACGATTGCATGAGTTTTCATACGAGCCAATCTTTTCATACCGTATTTTACAATTCACTGCGGTTTTTGCAACTATTTCGGAGTGTGTAGTTTGTCATACATGTGGGGGGGGGGGGGGTCATATCAAATTTTTAAAATCAAGTGCCCGTAGACTTGGTTTTAAATTAAATGTTTTTTGCTGCTGCTGAAGAAGAAATTCATGAATGTGCTAGGCAAGATAAACTTCAATTATCTGAGAATGGAATCATTATATTCGGCGATGGTACTTGGATGAAAAAAGGCTTTTTTCGCTTTATGGAGTTACAACATTAATTGGTCATTTTACGAGAAAAGTTATCGATTTTGTGGTAAAAAGTAAACATTGTAAAGAGTGCGAAATTCACGAAAAGCAAAAAGGTACAGTTGAGTACGAATTGTGGTTGGGGAACCATCTAGAAGATTGTGCAGTGAATCACAGGGGAAGCTCTGGAATAATGGAGCCAAACAGTGTTGTGGAAATGTTTCAACGATCTGTAGAAAACTATGGGGTAAAATATGAGTATTACATAGGAGTCGGTGATACAAAAACTTTGTAAGCATCTTCGCCAAGTCATCAACGATAGCAGAAAATCTACGTCAAGTATCAAAGAAACTGAATTAAGAACAGAAAATTAAAAAAAAAATTACATCGAATGAAAGTAAACGACTTCGTTTGGGAGGACGTGGAAAACTTACTGCTAAACTAATAGACGAGTTGACTATTTATTACGGTTTAGCAATAAGAAATAATATTGATTCTCTGGAAAACATGAAAAATGCCATATGGGCGACATTTTACCATAAATCAACGGACGAAAAACCTCAAAATACTTATTGTCCATCAGGAGAAGAAAGTTGATGTGATTGGCAGAGAGCAAAAGCCAGAGGTATATTAAATACTTACAACCACAATGCCGCTTTACCTGAAGTTGTACTGCTGGCGATTAAACCTATTTATGAGTTATTAAGTGATGATCAGTTACTGAAAACATGCTTGGGTGGATTCACACAAAATGTAAATGAGCGCCTCAACTCAAAAATTTGGAAGATTGCACCCAAATGTTGTCCAGGTAGTAAAAGAACAGTCTATATACCTTCAAATGTTGCTGTATGTACTTTTAATGATGAGGCAGAGGCTTTATTGAGAATTGAAAGATTGCTTGGAATCACAATTGGATACGAGGGATACCACTATTGTCTTGGAGAAGACGCGAGCCGGCTAAAACACGCTCGGATCAACGCAACCAAAGCGACGAAAGAAGCTAGGACAATTCGTCGATTGCAGAAAAATAAGTAATAGCAATTTTTCACGGACAAGGAAGGTGTCCAATATGAAGCTGGAATGGGAAATTAAACGTAAGTAGACTGAACAAATTGAAAAAATTCATTTAGTTGTTGCTCTAGCCGCGCGCAACTTCGAGCGAAACGGGTTTGAAACTTTAAACGCGTTTTTCGCGAAACGACATTTTCTGAATTGGCCGACATGATAACTCGTACAGTTTTCAATATTTTTCAATGATTTTTTTTTTTATATACGGAATTGTTTTCTTTATAGTCTTTCGAGTCGGATTTTTGAAATTTTGATTAGATAATTTTATAAAAACATTTAAGTGTGAATTTTTCGACGAAAAAAACATTTTTTTTTTAATTACCGTAAATTGTTCGATTTTTCGAATTTTAAAAATCCGGCTCGATAGACTATAATGACAGTGTTGTGCCCGCGGAGTATGTGGAGGCTCGTTAGGCACTAAGGGATGTTTTGCCTGTTATCGCACTGATTGATAGCAGCAAGGACCAGTGCTTCAAAGGCGGGTCGGTAGGGGATTCTTTCCAATAAGAGTTAAACTCCAACTCGGGATTTTGTA
>JAPYZI010003993.1:0-30202 GCA_030523105.1 Ophioninae sp. A BG-2022a | reverse complement strand
CTGTTTCGCTTTGTCTGGCTTGGTTTGGGTTCGTTTGTTTGGGTTACGACTGTTTCGCTTTGTCTGGCTTGGTTTGGATTTGTTTGTTTGGGTTACGACCGTTTCGCTTTGTCTGGCTTGGTTTGGGTTTGCTTGTCTGGGTTACGACTGTTTCGCTTTGTTTGTTTGGGTTACGACTGTTCCGCTTTGTCTGGCTTGGTTTGGGTTTGTTTGTTTGGTTTACGACCGTTTCGCTTTGTCTGGCTTGGTTTGGGTTCGTTTGTTTGGGTTTTGACTGTTTCGGTTTATCTGGCTAGGTGTGGGTTTGTTTGTTTGGGTTACGACTGTTTCGCTTTGCCTGGCTTGGTTTGCGTTTGTTTGTTTGGGTTACGACTGTTTCGCTTTGCCTGGCGTGGTTTGGATTTGTTTGTCTGGGTTACGACTGTTTCGCTTTGTCTGGCTTGGTTTCGGTTTTTTTGCCTGGGTTACGACTGTTTCGCTTTGTCTGGCTTGGTTTAGACTTGTTTGTTTGGGTTACGACTGTTTCGCTTTGTCTCTCTTGGTTTGGGTTTGTTTGTTTGGGTTTTGACTGTTTCGCTTTGTCTAGCTTGGTTTGGGTTTGTTTGTTTGGGTTTTGACTGTTTCGCTTTGTCTCTCTTGGTTTGTTTGGGTTTGTTTCTTTGGGTTTTGACTGTTTCGATTTGTCTGGCTTGGTTTGGGTTTGTTTGTTTGGGTTACGACTGTTTCGTTTGTTTGGGTTTTAACCGTTTCGATTTGTTTGGGTTTTAACCGTTTCGTTTTGTTTGGCTTGGTTTGGGTTTGTTTGTTTGGGTTTCAACATTTTCGGATTGCTCGCTTGGGTTTCAACGGTTTCGGTTTGTTTGGGTTGTGCTGGCTTCGGTTTGTTTGTTTGGGTTTTGAACCGTTTCGGCTAGTTAGGGGTTTAAAACGTTCCAGTTTGTTTGGGTTGTGCCGACTTTGGTTTGTTTGGGTCCGGCAAAAACTCGGGCATATTTGTAATCGGCCGAATCTTTTCGATTGGACATTCGGCGAATACAATGGCTACAATTTCGTCGAAAGCACCGCCGCACACGGCCAAAAAAATCGCGTTTCATACGTTTTTTACTATTTCATCTTGGAAATTTTGGGTTTTTGGGGAAACAAATGGTCGATTCGTGTTCAGGGAACAAAGTTACGTCGAAAAGGACCGATTAAAAAAATATTAAAAATCGAAAATTTTTTTGGACTTTTGGGGGACAAAAGTATTTTTGGCCAAATCATGTATACCTTATTTTTCCTTTGGGATGTGGCGCTCCACTCTGCGCTCAATCTCTTCGTTATGATTTTCCCTTGAAAATCCTTTTTTTATCGTAGAGATTCGATGATTTTTCGATTTTTGGCAGAATTTCAAAGTTGAACCATCGATTTTTGCAAATTTATCCATACGTACCCCTTTGCCTCCTTTTTTGCGACTTTTCGAGCGAACTTTCCGGGAAAACTATAAAAGATATCGGTACGAATCCAACGGCATTATTCAAGTCGGGTAAAAACCTTTTCCAAACTCCCCCCAATGAAAGTCGATAGCAGACGGAACGCTCGCCCTGCGACTTTTTGAAATTTCGTGATTTTCAAGATTCCGGGAAAGTGACCGGGGAGAGTCGAAGATGTTTTTTCCGTTTTCTAACGTCTCAAAGGGGTCCGTTTCGTCGGAAATGTTCCGCTGATAACGAAAATGACCGAGTTTTTTGCCGAAAGTGCAAAATTAGACTGGGAAAGTGCAAAAAACGTTCGTAGAACGGAACGGGTGCACTAGTGCGAAATTCGGCGTTGAACTTGCGCGGCGTGACTGCGTTTCGGTACCGTCGAGACGATTCGTGTCGGCCCGCGCGGTACATACCCGTAGCTCGCACAAATTTGGCCTTACCGACGGGGCAAAGGCTGCGCGTTCACGTTTCGTCGCAAGTATCGCCGCCTTCTTCGCGACGGCGGTACAGGGTTTACGGTCGTTTCAGGGGTGCATACGCGTTCGTACGTGACGATGGAACGTAAAAAATAGGCGTATAAGCGAAACAATTCCAAGCCCTGTTCAGTCGTATCGCGATTCGGTGAGGAAAGAGCGGTGTTTCGTCGGCAAATTAATCGGCGAGCGTTGTCCCGGGTTTGCCGGGGTAAAAGCGGTTGGTTCGTTTTCCAGCGGAAGGAAGCGCTGTTACGAGCCGACCCAGCAGCCAGGGTCGATAACGCGAGATGACGCGCAAGCGCTGATCCGCGACGGGGGTTGTCGAGTAGCGCGTTCCCTTTTTAGTCCGGTGTGCTTTTGAGCATTTGCGCGAAAAGATTCCGATATTTTCGTTTCGCCGTTCGCGAAGGGGAGCAGACGGGGGTGGCAGCGGTGGCGGCGGTGGCGGCGGCGGCGGCGGCGGCGGCGGCGGCGGCGGCGGCGGCGGCGCGAGAATATTAGGTGCCGCGATCGAATTCTTCGTTCGACCATTGCCCGTTATCGTGGTCACGGCGAGGTGTATTTAACTCGATTGTTGGCTCGCGTATTCCGTTTCAATAAAGGATGTCCAGCATCGTGGAGCCTTGCAACGAGACCGGATCGCCCTCGGTCTCGAGAACCGAGGATAATTCGTCAAACAGCGAGGGACCATTACTGAAACGAAGCGTTGGAAGAGGCAACGCTACCGGGAGGTACGTACGTACACAGAGGTCCGCCTTTGGAGCATCCTCTCGAGAATCTCGACGCAAAGGGAGATCGCGAGTCACCGCGAGTCACCGCGTCGTACGAGACGGAAAGTGTCGTCGTCGTCGTCGTCGTCGTCGTCGTCGTCGTCGAGGACGATTGAAAGTAACAAACGCGGCAAAGTTTCCACCGGTTGTTTCGGATACGGGACGACGCGACGACTCTTGTGTACCGAGTAGCGATCCTTGGATTCGATTTGGGAAGAAATTAAAACCCATTCGCATCCGCGCGTGGATAATTCAGTCGAGAATCGCGGATTATTCGGAGCTCGGATGCTACCGGATTAAGCGCCAATTTTGATAGGCGTACACTTTCGTCGCGACAAAAATGAACAAATACGGAGCACGGTTGGGCGGGATTCGCGGCGAATGAAACGAAAAAAACTTTGAGCAAAAGCGACGTAGTCCCGTCTCGCTCGTCGTAGAAACGAAAGCGGGGTCCCAAAGACGGGGTAGACTCGCGACAAACTTTGGGCGGGAAAGAAGGCAACGAGAGTGGAACGCGCGACGCAATTTTATTTACAGCCCGCGAGTCGCGATCGGCGCGAAAAAGGTTCCCGCGCCGCAGGAGCAGCAGCGGCGGCGGCGGCGGCGGCAGCCGCGCGGATCGTCGGCCTCGCCGGCCCGTCCGATCGTAACGGAAGACGCGTCGGCGAACGAAAAAAGGAAAAAACGGTACTGCCTGTGGGGGCTGACGTCGCTGCTGGGAATCGTCGGTCTCTGCAATCTCGTTCTGAGCGTGACGATAATAACGGTTCTGAGAGTGAGCCGTGGAATGGAAGCGATGGAAGTAATCCCGGAGGCGAGGCTGGTCAAGTTCTACGGTCAAACGGATCTGGACGAGGCAAGGAGCGGCGGAGACGGAGGAAGCGCGGCGCGGCGCGGCGCGGCGCGGCGCGGCGCGGCGCCTAAACGCGTCAACGACGGTTCGGTTTCGTTTCAGGTTCGCGTGCACGAGAACATCTGCCAGGGATACGGGGACGAGCCGGTCGAACTGGTCGGCGACGCGTCGAGCGTACTCTTGGCGGTGAAGAACCATCGAACTCCGGACGAGACGAGAGGGAATTTCCGTTTGTTCGAGAACGGGAGCGGATTCTCGCTGGTCGAGTCGTTCCAAGTCCGAGATTCGAGAACGGGGGATACCTTGTTCTCGACGAACTTTCCAAACTTTGGGCTACCGAGGGGCGTCGGAAAGCTCGCGGTGAATCTCGCGGAAACTCACAGAATCGTTTCTCCGGTAAATTCGAGCCTGAGCCTGGAGTCGAATCGACGGGTGTCGATTCACGGCGCGGAGAGCACGAGCATGGACGGTAAAGCGATCGTCTGGACGGCGGACAACGACGTCTTCGTCAGGAGCAACCGTAGCGTTATTCTGAACGGAAAGAGGGGAATCTACCTGGACGTTGGGAGAATGTCCCTGGCGCCGTCCCGCGAGCGGACCAACGACCAACAGAAATACCTCCAGTACAAAATTTGCGTGTGCATGCCGCAGGGAAAGCTCTTTCGCGTCCCGGTTCCCTCCGGGAGTCATCTCCGAGTCAATTGCGCGCGAATCCTCGCCGCCTCGACCTCCTCCTCCTCCGAGCACGACCCGTGTCAATAAAAATGGCCCCGAGTTTGGTCGTCGGCGAGTCGTTGACTCGCCTCGAGAGAAAATTGAGACGCCCCCGGCCGGCCGGCCGCCCGCGATCGCGACGACGCTCCGTCGCTCCGTCGCTCCGTCGCTCGACCCGCGTATCGGCCGCCTTACCCCCTTCGCGTCATCGCCTCCTCCGCCTCCGTCTCCGAGCCTCGTCAGGACCGCGAGGCTGGAGCTCCGTCGTCGAACGCGATAACGAGAGAGGTACGACCGAGGAAAGTGGGGCTCGAACGGTCCGCCCCGCGGCGAGTCGCGGGCTTCTCGTCCCGAGATATCGCGGAGCATATCGGCTGTATCCCTCGTGACTCCCGACCGTCGACGAGAACGCGAACGACTCGCGAGAGCGTAGCGCGCGTCGAGACGATTAATCCGCTTCGGTCGAGGGCAGGGCCGATCGTTTCTCCAAAAGAGACCTCACCGCTCGCGCATCAAGTACGTCCGTCGGTCGGTCGGTCGGCCGGTCGGCCGGTCGACCGTTCTCGCGAGTGACGCGTCCAGAGGAAAGGGCGAAGCGACATCCTCGGGCGGCTCCTCGCGTATCGCGTATCGATCGGGGGCGACGGAAAGACGAGCGAACGATTATCGCCGGGCATTGTTCTGTTCCAGTGTCGACGCGCGACGAAGATCGAGGGACGAACGTTTCTATCGCGGAAAGTGCGGTGGAGAAGGCCGTTGACGCGACAGGTAACGATGCTCCGACCGATCGTCCAGCGCCGAACAAACGATTATCGACGAATCTTGTCGGATATAATTCGCGTCGGGGACCCGTTTGAAGTATTTGCGGGCGAGAGGGGGGAGGGGTGGTAGAGCTTTCGGCGAGCGAGCGACCCGCGAGCGACTCGCGAGCGACTCGCGAGCGACTCGCGAGCGACTCGCGAGTCTCGTCGAAAACCGTTGGACGAATAAATAAAATGAAAAACGAATCGTTCGAGAGCAGCCGGGTGGCGTCGGTGGTTCGGTTTGTTCGGTCGCGACGGCGAGAGCAACGCTTTCGCGAGTCAAGACGAACGCTCGGTCTTACCCAAGTACGATTCTCTCGAAGGTTTCGGTACGTTCAATTACAAAATCATGGGGGTGTGCGGTCTGATTTACTTCAACTACGGATTCGGCATCGGCAGTCTGAGCATCGTTGCGCCGACGGCGGCTTGCGACTTTGAAATGACGACCATCGACAAGAGTCGACTGAGCGTGGCGGCGGCCCTGGGTACGTAAAACCGGCGCGGCGCGCTCCTCGCGAAAGGGAGTCCGAGACGCGCGCGATCGATCGATCGATCGATCGATCGATCGCTCGAGACGACCGTTTCTTCACCAGGGATGCTGTGCGGAGCCTACCGGTGGGGCTGCGTCGCGGACGTGAAAGGTCGAAAATTCGCCCTGGTCGTTTCGTTGCTGCTGCACGGGGGCTTCGACGCCGTTTCCGCGGTTGTATCGAATTATCGTTTGTTCGTCTCGACAAAATTCTTCAGCGGTCTCGGGTGAGGCGCTTCGGGCGATGAATAAAATCCTCGTCGCTATCGAACGAACGTAACGCCGTCGTCCCCGGGAACGAGAGATCCCTCGAATCATCGTTAATCGTTCTTTCAACAGCACGAGCGGAGAGTTGGCCCTGATATTCACGTACCTGGGCGAGTTTCAACCGTCGAACGTTCGCGACAGAATTTTAACGTGGATGGAACTGGCGTGGGCTCTCGGATTCACCGTAGTTCCCGGTGAGAGAGCGAGATCGGGCGACGCGCCACCCCGGACGAGTTCCTCGCGGACTCTCGTTCCTCGGCCAAACTCGACGAAGCTTTTCGCATCGATCGATGAACGCGCGCGCGTCGCGATTGTTTGTCACAGGCATAGCGTGGGTGATAATACCGCTGGACATCGGATATCGAACGTCATATTTTTTCTTCAACTCGTGGAATCTTTTCACGCTGATCTGCTCGATACCCGCTTTGCTAATCGCCGTCCGGCTCCTCCTCCTCCTTCCCGAGACGCCCGAGTATCTGGCCGAGAGCGGCCAGTACGCCCAGCTGCTGAGAGTCCTCGAGCGGATGTACTCGGAGAATACCGGAAACCCGGCCGAGGAGTACTCGGTAAAAGACAGGCGCCTCGCGGCGGACCCGCGAGTACGCCCAGGCTCGAGAAACGCGCGCGCGGTCTTTCGAGAATTCGCGGCGGCGACTCGGGACGAATATCGGAGAAACGCGATCTCAACGGAAAGAGCGAACTCGATCCGCCGTGCCTCGAACGAACGGCGGCGAAGCTTCGAATCGGAGCGCGTCGCGCCGATCGTTGGAATCTTTATTAATCGAACAAATTGGATCAATTGGACCAATCGATTATTCAATGAGAGAGCCGCGGCGGCGAAACGGTCCGCCGCGGCCGGTCTTGTCCGCGAACGCGTTGCGCAACCCCGTCTCGACGAGGCACGGCCGAGAGAAAAGAAAATAAAAAAAAGAAGAGAAGAGTCCTTTGCTCCCCCCCGTCGATCGGGGAAGGAAGGATCGATCGAGTCTCGCGGCGCGACCCTTCCGACTACGAAAACGCGTATCGCTGGGCGGTCGCGCGTCCCTCTCGATTCGCCGGCGCCCTAAATCCGCGTACTTTCAGACAGAGATTGGAAAAATGGGCGAGCCCGCGCTCGAGGAACTGACGCGCGCCGCCTCCCGGGCCGGAAGTACCACGGGGACGGGGAAGAGCGCGCGGAGCGTCGGCGAAAAAATGGCGAGCTTTCTCAAACAGACGGTGATGATTTTCAAGCCTCCCTATCTCCGTAGAACGTTGATTATCGGGACGGTAATGATTTGCCCGATGTCGTCGTACTTTTCGCTGGTGCTGTGGCTACCGGAAGTATTCAACAGATTCGCCACCTTCGAGGATCTCTATCCGAGCGAGGCGGCGGACATTTGCACCGTGACCGAGCGGCTGCGTTCAAATTTGACGAAAGTACGGGAGGGGGGGACCACCCGGCGCTCGATCCTCGAGAATCGACGACGAGCCGCGCGTATCCCCGCGATCCCCGGTCTCGGTTCGTTCGGAGATACGCGGGTCGATCGGTTCACCGCGGGCTCGTACCCAAAATTCGTCTCGACGAGCGTCGTCGATTCTCGAAAATAAGAAAATGAAAAAATGGACGCGGCGCCGTAGACTCCGATAAAATTTTCAGTCGGGTTCGAGGGAGGAGAGCCTGGCCTGCGAAACGAGCATAAAAACGGACGTGTACCGGCACTCGATAATTCTCGGGGTGACGTCGGTCCCCACCGCGATCTGGTTACCACTGTTCGTGGAACGTCTGGGCTACGTCTTTCATCTCGGTACGTAGGAAGGGAGGGTGGGTGGGAGCGTTCCCGAACGCGGTATCCGGGAGACGGATCCGCCGACGGGGTACCGGTGGACCGGGAGAGGCGACGCGCCGCCGGGCTCGCCGCCGGGCTCGCCGCCGGGCTCGCCGCCTCCCCGAACCAACGTACCGGTATCGCGGGCGTATCGGCGGAGAGGCCTCCCGTATCCGTCGGTAACTCTCGCGCACGCGCGTCTCCGCAGTCCTGGGCTCGTTCATCTGCGCGGCCGTGACGTGCGGCCTCTTGTTCGTTTCCACCTCGGCCGAGAATCTCGCGCTGGCCTGCATCTTCGACGCTGTCGCCTCGATCCGCATAACCGTCGTGCTCTGCACGCTGGTCGAGCTCTATCCGACGCACCTGCGGTGAGTACCCGAGGGGTGGGGGTTGGGCCGGCGGGGCTGGCCGCGCGACACCGACGCCGCGAAGCCTCGATCCACGCGAGTCTCGCTTCTCCGCAGGGTCGCGGCCGCGGCTTTCTCGACGTTCGTCGGACGCGTCGGATCGTTCTTGGGCAACGGACTCTTCGGATATCTGATCGATGACTACCGCGTGCCCCTCGTCTCTATCATAGCCGGTCAACTCTTTCGTGAGTACCTCTCGCTCGTCGAATTCCCGCGGCGACGCGTTCCCGTTTCGAAGAGTCGCCGAGTCGGGTCTCCCCCGGCTCATTTCGCGGTTTTCTCTTTCAGTGAGCGGAATTCTCTGCGCGTTCGTTCCACTGAGGGCGAAGCGGCCGCGTCGACCGTAGCGACGACGACGACGACGACGACGACGACGGACCAACTTTTCCAGCGATGATCCACAGGCCGAACGAATAAAGAGCTACGAGAAGGAACTCGCGGCGGCGCGGCGTTTAATTTTTTTTCCCGCTGAAACGGGCGCGCGCGGAGCCCGGTCGCGTCGCGACGATCGAGTCGCGACGCGCCCGACGCGGCGTGAGCGGCGAGGGCACCGCCGCCGCCGCCGCCGCACCCCCCTTGGCCCGGCGCGCTCGCGCGCCTCGAAGATTCGGCGATTCCCGCCTACGGGTGTACCAATAATAGTTCTCCTTACCCTTGGGTACGAGTCGGCGTTCCAATTAAGGCGCACCCCGGTGGACCTCCGGGCGGGGGCGCGAAACGACGAAACCCGGTTTAGTCGTCGCGCGGCGAGGGGCGCCTCGCCGAAAAGTTCAAGCGGGCGCCTCCGAGGTCGAACCGCCCCGCCGCGTCCTCGCCGCGAATTCGCGACGCGGCGAGAGCCCGGAGGAGCGTCGTTGTCGGACGAGTCGCGTCCACGCGCGCGTACCCACGGTACGCGGGCGCACGGTTTCCATCGCGATCCGATCTCGTTCGGGGCGCGCGCGACCGAGCGCGCCTCGGCGCGTCCGCGAGAACGAGGCGATTCCGGCCGAACGGAGGCCCTCCCCCGCGTCGATCGCGCGAGATCGATAGCGATATCGGTCGCGGGCGCGAGTCGCCCGCCGCGAACGGCGAGTCCGCGCGCGTAAACGCTGCCGCGATAATGACCGGTAATTGGCCCTCGGGAGGCGATAAGCCCCGGCGCGGCCGACTCTCGCGACGGACGAGCGAGAGACCCCCCCGTTCGGCGTTTGGGAATCGCGCGGCGGGACAAACTCCGGGCGGCTTCCGAAGTTGCGAGTCCCGCGTCTCGGAAGGCTACCAAAGTCGGGAGAGTTTCTCGGGTGATTCGCGACCGCGATCCGTCGCGCGTCCTTCCTCGCTCCTCGGATTCGTCGATCGTCGCGGGAGAGGCGCGCGCGCGGCCGCTTCGAACCGGCGTCGCAAAAATGGGATTTCCGCGATGTTTCACCGATCGTTCGTCGCTCGACGAGCGCCCGCTCCAGTCCGTAAGTCGTCGTCGTCGCCGCTCCCCCCCCCCCGTACACCCGTGTTTGCGTTTCTCTTATTTTCGCGTCGTCGATTTTCCATCGCGCCCGCCCGTCGGTGTCCGCGACTACCGAATTATTCTTAAACTTTGTCCTCGACGAGCGTTCGCGTCGTTCGCGACCTTGACCGACGACCGCTCCTCGTTCGGGTTTTCGAGAGAGCTCGCGCAGCGGCGCAGCAGCGGCGAGGAGAGAGGAAGGCTTCGCTCTCGGAAGTCGCGTCGAAAGCGAGATCCCGACGATGTGCTCCCCGAACCGCCGCGACTCGGAGCTGCGTCGACGCGAGACTCGTCGAACGATCCTGCCGAAAGGACGCCGTCCGAAGACGAGGAAGACGCGCGCGCGCGCGCGCGTCCGCGTCCGGTCGGATCCGGTTCGCTCCACCTTTCGCGGGAGTCGATCGACGAGGGCGCGGGGGCGCGGGCGCGCGGATTTAACCGTTTTGGCCGAGTTTCAAAAATTCGACCGGCCGCGACGGGACGCGGTTCGCGGCCGAGGCGAGGGACGGCCGATGCGACCGGTAAATACCGGTAACGACCGACAGCGAACGGGTTTTTGCCCGCGGGAAAAGACGAAAGGACGGAGGCGCGCCGCGCGCGCTCGCGAAACTGCGAAATCCGGTGTATCGCGGAACGATCCACCGTCGACGACGAGGCCTCTCGGTCGCCTCGACCCGCGCGCGTCTTCGCGTCTTCGATCGTTCGCACGGGGGACGAGACGCGACGCGTTCCCGCGAAGAGTTCGGACGGGGCGAACCGCGGGGCAACGTTTGGTCGGGCGCACCGTGCAAACAACGCCCGAGGTTTTCTCAAGGGCGCGCGTCGGGCGAACCTCGCTTCGCGATTTTGCAACGAGAGAGGAGAGTCGACTCTCGC
This sequence comes from Ophioninae sp. A BG-2022a, assembly GCA_030523105.1. Lineage (NCBI taxonomy): Eukaryota > Metazoa > Arthropoda > Insecta > Hymenoptera > Ichneumonidae > Ophioninae sp. A BG-2022a. The sequence continues at coordinate 19,750 of JAPYZI010003993.1, read as the reverse complement.
GTGTTTGCGCTTTACGAAATTCTCCTTTATCTCGGGCACGCGGCTCTCGTTCCGCGTACCTCTCGTGCGCGCGCGTTCGGAGACGGGGATCCGAGATAACGGTCACGTTTGACGCGACGCGTCGTCGCGCGAGCGAGCGCTCGTTGCGCGAGCTTTTTCTTTGATTTATGACTCGCGCGACGGTACGCGCGCGCGCGCGCCCCTCCTCCTCTCCGATCCGTGTAATCTTTTCGTCTTTTCTTTTTCGTTTCTGGAGCCTCGCGCGGAACGGGACAAGGTCGCGCGAGACCGCTTCCCGAACCGGCGTTTCGCGATCGACTCGCGCGACGAACCCAAACAAACGCCGAATCGTAACAACGCCCGGAACGAGATTTCTTCGGTATCGCGAGGGCTCTCGAGGGTCCGGCCCGCGCCCGCGCGCGCGTTCTCCCTCGAGAGGCCGTTCTTCGAGGGACGGCGATCGTTGGACGCCTCTCGGCGAGCGCCGCGCGTACGAGCGCGTCGCCGATTCCCACCGACCGGGAGAGGCAGGCGGGCGGGGAGAGAGCGAGCGCGCGCCGGACGCGTATCGTCGAGGAGCCGCCGATTTCTCGAACGGTCGAGAGTACGCCCGGGGGGAACGAGAGCCGAACGCCTAGGGCGGGCGATTCGTCGGACCCTCGCGGAAGGAGCGTCGCGCGGTTCGGGAGAGGAAGCGTCGTCGGTCGAGAGCGTTGCGAGAAACGTCGGGCGGTTCGAGGGGAGACGCTCGTTAACGCGACGCCGCGGGATCGACCGTAATTCAATAAATGTCATTTCGCGAGTAATAAAGTCGTTACCGGTGTATGCACGAGAGACGATCCGGGGTACGCGCGCGCGTACGTACACGCGTAGAGAGAGAGAGGCACGCGCGCGGCCGCCTCGACGCGATCTTGAGACGAGCGAACGTGGAAGGAGTCGTTCGCGAATCGGGACAAAAGCGCGATACCCGAACGAGACGCCGACACTCCGATTTTGGCGCAGCCGCGGGGATCCTGCAGCAGCGTCACCGCCAGCGTCGATCGTCCGCGCCGCTGCGTCCTCGGTCAACGGATTCGCGACGAGAATTCGGAACGTCGGCCGAGAATCGTCGCCGCCGCCGCCGCCACCGCCGCCGCCGCCGCCGCCGCCGCTTCCGGTCCACCGCGGGGCGTCGTCGTCGTCGTCCCGCCGTCGCGGACCGCCTCGAGCGGGGATCTCTCAGCGATGGGTACGAGCGGGGCGGCGGATCCCCGGATCGCGAGACGAGCGCTCTCTCTCTCTCTCACGCGACGCCTATTTTTCAGGTCTGGACTTCCTCGCGGATGGAAGCGCCGACTTTGAGCGCGCCATCACCGCAGCGGGTGAGGAAGCCGCCGACGGTCGCTCGCGCGCGTCTCTCGAGAACCTCCCTCTCGACGGCGAGGCGAAAGAATCGAGCGCGGGGGGGTCCGAGAGAGACGCGCGAGCCCGAACGTCCGAGAGTAACGAGACGCGCGCGTCGCGTTCGGGCTCCTAGGTTTCGGAAAATTTCACTACGCGCTGCTCGCGATATGCGGACTGATCTACATGGACACCGCGATCGGAGTCACGATAATATCGTTCGTTCTCCCGGCGGCTCAGTGCGACCTGGGCATGGACTCGACCGCGAAGGGATGGCTGACCGCTTCCCCGATGTTGGGTAAGAGCCCCTCCGGCGGCGCGCCCGCCGCGGGCGCCGTCTCTCGGGATTCCCGCTGGACGAATCGTTCCAGGTATGGTGATCGGATCGTACATCTGGGGATGCCTGGCCGACACCAAGGGCCGAAAGATAGTACTGATAGCGACGCTGATGCTCGACGGACTGGTCGGTGCGGCCTCCTCCCTCGTCCCGTACTTTTGGGTCTTTCTCGTCTTTCGTTTCTTCAACGGATTCGCGTGAGTCTCATCGACGAGCGAGCGAGCGAGCGCGCTCCCGATCGATCGGCCGGTCTCGGCCAGGGGGGAGGGAAACGAGGCCGCGACGCGGCCGATCGATCGTTGTCCCGCGGGCGATCGTTCGGAGGGAACGCGCGACCGCGGGAGGGAAACGACGCTCGCCCTCTTTTGTTCGATTCGCCGGCAGTGTGACCGGCGCGATGGGCGTATGCTTTCCCTATCTCGGGGAGTTTCAACCGACCAAGCACCGGGAAAAGATTCTCTGCTGGATGGAGATGTTTTGGACGATCGGCGTGATAGTTCTGCCGCGTGAGTACGCCTCCTCTCGCTCTCTCGGGGCGGCCGGTACCGCTCGCCGCTCTAACCCGAGTGTCGGAACGTTCGCGCAGTTATCGCCTGGCTGATCGTGCCGCTCGACTTTGCTCCTCGCTCGAGCGCGTTCCGCTTCGAGTCGTGGAACCTCTTCGTCGCGATCTGCGCCCTGCCCTCGTTGATGCTCTCGCTCTGGCTGTTCGCCTTTCCCGAGAGTCCCAAGTTCCTTCTCGAGTGCGGCGAAACGGAGGAGGCCCTCCGAGTTTTCCGATGGATCTACTCGCGGAACACGGGAAACGATCCGTCGACCTACCCGGTAAGCGAGACGACGACCGCCGACGAGCGCGTTTCTCGTCGCCCCGATCCTAAGCCCCGTTCGGGGGGGGGGGGGCCCTCGAATCTCGTTCGACAGGTAAAGTCGCTCCAAGAGAAGCCCAATCCCAAGGACAAGAGCACGAGGTCGTTGAAGCTGCACAAGAGAAAGGACCTCGAGGTACTGCGCAACGAGGTCTGGGATCTGACCAAGGCGCTCTGCCGGCCGCCCTATCTGCGAAACACTCTCCTCGCCTGCGCCGTTCAGTTCGGACTGACGAGCAGCTACTACACCCTCATGGTCTGGTTTCCCGAGCTCTTCACCAGGTACGGTGCGCCGCGGCGCGCGCGGGCGCGCCCCTCCGAGGCGAGGAGCGCGGCCTCGATGGAAAAATTTGTCCGACAGGTTCGAGGAATTCGAGATCGAGCATCCCGGGGAAACGACCTCGGTCTGCATCGTTTCGTCGCTGCCGCGAAACGCGTCGGGAGCGACGGACGGGACGACGGGTCTCGAGTGCGTCGCCGATATAGCGCCCAACGTTTATCTTCACACGGTCTACATCGGGCTGGCTTGTATCCCGGGCTCCATTATTTTGCCGCTCTTCGTTCACAAAGTCGGCGCGAGAGTCTTCCTGAGTGAGTAGCCGCGCGCGCGCCCGACGTTGGCTTCGCGGTCCAACCCCGTTCCTCCCTCTTTCCTCGTTTCAGTCGTATCGCTGGTGGTGTCCGGTGGCGTGACCGTCGGTTTCTACTACGTGACCGATTCCACCCAGAATCTCGCGCTCTCGTGCGTCTTCGAGGCCCTCACGTCTCTCGGAATATCCCTCGTTTACTGCGTCATCGTTGACATGTTCCCGACAAATTTGAGGTAGGCCCGTCGCCGTCGTCGTCGCCGACGAACCGTGCGCGCGAGGCACGCGCAGACCCCGTAATCGTAATCGCGATCGACAGAGTAATGGCCGCCGCGATGTCGCTGACGATGGGTCGACTGGGCGCGCTCGTCGGGAACCTCCTCTTCGGATATCTGATCGATCTGGCGTGCGTGGTACCGGTCGTCATTTTCGCCGCTTTCCTCTTTCGTGAGTCGTCTCTCTCTCTCTCTCTCTCTCTCTCGAGACGCTCGACGCTCGACGCTCGACGCTCGACGCTCGCGCGTGGAGCGTTCGTCCTCCGTCCGAGCGAGAGAGCCCCCCGTCCGATCGAGTTCGTTCGACGTTTCAGTTTGCGGACTGCTGTCGTTCTTCCTCCCGAAGACCGGAAAGGAGACTCTGGACTGAGAGGCTCGAGGGAGCGGCGGAGGTGCAGCGGAGGAAGCTCTCTTCAACGGCCCACCCCGCCCATCCGCGACGGTGGACAAAAAGGCGCGCGACGCGACGCTCGGCGCGAACGGAAAAAAAAAACGTTCGCGCGTGTATATACGCGTATTCGTTCGTCCGGCGGCGTTGCCGCGTTAAATTTTATCGTTTCGCGCAACGTTTCGAATCGTTTCGAATCGTTGCGCGGAAGGGGACTCGTCGCGAAGACGCGAAGAGGCGTCGCGTCTTCGCGAGTCCGTTACCCGCGAGACCGAGAACGAGAGAAACGAATAAAGAAGGATGCTCGTTAACGGAGGCTGCTGCCGCGGCGAGTCTTTCTTACTCGGAGACCCCGACGCACGGAACGCGCGTTTCGTTCGTTCCTCCTCCTCCTCCTCCTCTTCCTCCTCGTCCTCCTCGTCGTCCTCCCGCGTTCGCCGGTTCGCCGCGCTCGGCGCGCTCGGTATCGGGCGATTTCGGTTGGCCCCGCGGTCGACCGGAATCGATCGATCATCGACGATAACGGCGCGGCGAGAGGCGCGACTCGTCGCCGGTCCGCGCGTTCGCCGATCGATCGAGCGGTGCGGGTTCGAGCGACGAGCAACGCCGCGCTCCTCGCGCGTCTTCGGAGCTCCTCCGCTCGAAGCTACGGTACGCGTTTTTCGTTTTTTAGACGCCCGCCCCGGCGACGAGTCGGGGATCGCGCGAACGCGGAAACGATCGTTTCCGCGGAGCGACGGCGGCCGCGCCGAGGCTATTTTTCGCCGGACCGGGCGCGCGCTCCTCGGACACCCGACGGACGACCGTCGGGTCGCGATTCCTCGAAAATCGAAGAACCGCGACGATCGATCGGCCCTCCGCTCCGATCGTCGAGCGCGGCCCGAGTCGCGCTCGAACGCCTGGAAACGAACGAACGAAGGGCGAACGGTCGTTTCGCGCGTCCAGCGCCAACGGAGGAACCGAGGGGGTCGGACGCGTCCGTACCGCCGCGAAGAGGCCTCTCGTTTTTTCTCGTTTCTCTCTTCGTTCTCCTCGTCGAGGCTCGTCGTTCCTCGGGACTCGGGCGTCGCGAGAGCGGCGCGGCGGGGGGGGCGGGGCGGGGGGCTCGGGGGCGGGGGGGGGGGGGGGGGGGGGGCCTCGCGGTATCGCGCGCGCTTTTCCCGCGAAACGTCGCTTCACGGCTGAGCAAGCACGAATCGAGAGCGCGTACTCTCGAATACCGAAACTTTGCCCAGCTGCGCAAACACCGTCGCGCGAGTAGCGCCCGCCGCGCCCGGATGCTGCCTCTCGGTTCGACGCGTCTGATATTTTTCGTTTCGTCGCGTCGTCGTCGCGACCCGCGCCCGGGGGAGGGGGCAGCGCCGCGGGCGCTCGGCGCCGGCCGCGGCCGAGGAGCGCCGCCGTCCTTAATTTTTCGTACGCGCGCGTGTCTTTCCGCCCGCCGGCGGGCCCCCCCCCCCCCCCCCCCCGCGTATCTTTCGTCTCCGCGGAAGAGATCGAACGAGGGCGGCGGCCGCGCCCTCGGACGTTTCCCGCGTCTCTCGTTTCCGGTCTCGGGGGCCTCGAGGCGCTCGCGCGACTCTCCCGCGCGTGCACGCGCGAACGTGAAAACCTAACGAGGAAACTCGGGCGTCGCTCGGTACCGAAATTTGTACCCGAGAGGGGGCCGAGAGCGCCCGCGATCGGGCCGGCGCGCGAGCGCGGCGGGCGCGGGCGACGAGAGGGAAGGGATCGAGAGGCGCCGCGCGAGCCCGCGCGAGGCCCTGCGAACGGAAGATAAGCGCCTCGATACCGGAGAGAAGCGCGGAGACGGCTCATTGAGGAGCGAGGCGCGACGGAAACGGGAGCGTCTCGGACTCGGGTCGAACGAGAAGATTCCTCCGAGATTCGATCGAGAGCGCGCGCGCGATGGTCGGCTCCTCGAGAAGCGACCGGTGCCCGTGGGACGCACCGAAGGGAGACTCGAGGCCGAGGGAGGCTCGGTCGCCGGTGGCTCGCCCGGCGGTGTCCGCGGAGAAAGGGGAGAACCGCGGGTCGGAGGAATCGGACGCCCAGTACGCCGTCGACCGAACAGGTAACGCGTCTTTCGCGACGAGTCCTTCTCTCTCTCTCTCTCTCTCTCTCTCTCTCTCTCGCCGTCCGTCCCGCGGAATACAACTCGTTGCGCGATTCGATCGGTCGACCGTCCCGTACGCGGGGGGAACGCGCGCAGGCTTCGGGAGATTCACGGTAAAGGCGGCCGTTCTGGGCGGATTGATCTACGCCAACACCGGAGTCTGCATCGGAAGCGTGGGCTTCGTACTGCCGTCGGCGGCCTGCGATCTACGGCTGACGACGCTCGACAAGGGACGGATCAGCGCGACTCCGATACTCGGTCCGTTTTCTTTATTCGCGCGTTCCGCGGTAGCCCGCGCGAGGCCTTTTACTCGCGCTCGCTCCTCTCCCTCTCGAATTACCGAACGATTCTTTCTCGCTCGCGTTCCCGCCGGTCCGCGACGGTACGCGCGCGCGCGCCCTCTCGACCGCGCAGGCATGGTCGTCGGCTCGTACTTCTGGGGCTGCCTCGCCGACGTTCGCGGAAGAAGATCGGCTCTCCTGTGCGCCCTCTTCTCCTACGCGGTCGTCGAGATCCTGAGCTCGCTGACGACGACCCAGTGGACGTTCCTGCTGTTGAAATTCTTGAGCGGTTGGGCGTGAGTCAGCGCCGCGGCCTCTCTCGGCTCGCTCTCGGGTTCGCGGCGCGCCCTCTCTCCCGCGGCTCGCGCCCGGAGACGGGGAGGGAGGGCGGCCCGAACCGCGGCGGGCTCTCCGACCAACGGGGCGATATCTTTTCAGGATAAACGGACAGGGGACGCTCGTTTTTACGTACCTCGGGGAATTTCAGACGAGCGAGTCGCGCGAGAAAGTTTTGTGCTGGATGGAGATGGCCTGGACCGTCGGAATAATAATCCTGCCGCGTGAGTATCCGAGCTCGCTCCCCCGGACCCGGGGGAGAGGAACGCGCGCGAGCGACGCTAACGTACGCCGAACGGCGAGCGGGGCGGGGGGGGGGCGACCCCCGTCCGCTCCCGCGATCGACTTTCAGTGATCGCCTGGCTGGTGATACCTCTCGAGTTTTCCTACGCGAGCGAGACGCTCTCCTTTCGTTCGTGGAACCTCTTCGTCGTCGTCTGCGCGCTACCCTCGATCCTCGTGGGCTGCTGGCTCGTTCGGTTTCCGGAGACGCCCAAGTTTCTCGCCGAGAGCGATCGGGACCGAGAGTTGGCGCGCACGCTCGAGAGGATGTACACCGAGAACACCGGACGTCCCTTCGAGGACTATCTCGTGAGTACCGCGGAGAGCGACGCGTTTCCGAGGGACGCGACGAGGGTGGAGAAGAAACAAACTCGGGGCGATTTTCCATCGCGCGACCGCCATCACCACCCGAGAGATTCCCTCTTTGTTCGGTCGCTTCGTCTTTATTCGATCGCGGTCACCGCTCAAAGCGCGCCGGTACAACGGAGAAGGGCAGGGGCGAGGCTCGTACGATGGAAAAACGCTCGGCGGGTGGCGCGAGGGTCGTCGTCGGCTCGCCTCCTCGCGAGAATCGGCAACGGCGCCCGGACGCGAGAACGAAACGGTCGCTCGAACGGTTCGCAGGAGGCTCTGGGGAAGGACGGTCGGGAGGCGCTGCGGGAGAGGCTGACGCTGGCGCGAGGCTCCGGGCCGGCGGAGTCCGGAGGCGACCGCGCGACCGAGCCCGGAAGCGCGGGGGCGGCGAGGAAGAAAAAATCGCTGGCGAACGCGCTGCGATCGATCGCGACGCGGACGACCGAGCTGTGGCGACCGCCCCACCGATTTCGGACCTTTCTCGTGTGCGGTCTCATGTACTGCTTCGGTTCGTCCTACTACGCCCTGATGCTCTGGTTCCCGGAGCTCTTCCAGCGGTTCGCCGAGTTCGAGAAGGCCCGACCGGGCGAGTCCTCGAGCGTCTGCGACGTGTCCTCGTACGACCGAGGGGTGAGAGTCGCCGGGTCCTTCGTCCCCCCCCCCCCAGCCCCCAGGCGCCTCGACTCACGACGAACCTCGAACCGCGACAGATCGCGAGGTACCGGAACGACGACCCGACGAGCGTCGCGTGCAACGGGAGCGTCGAGAACCACGTCTACCTGCACACCCTGATCCTCGGTCTGGCCTGCCTGCCGGTCAGCGTCGTCCTGCCGCTGCTCGTGCGAAAATTGGGCTACAAATTCTACACGGGTACGTAACGAGCGCGATCGGCGCCGCCCTCGATTCGCGATCCGCCCGAAACGAATCCGATCTCGTTGACCCCGCTCCGGCTCCCCCCGCCCGCCCGCCCGTCTTTTCCGTCCGCCTCCCGGTGGACAGTCGTTTCAGCGGCCGCGGCCTCGATCGTGACGGTGGGCTTCTTCTTCGCGGGCTCGTCGACCGAGAACCTCGTCCTCTCGTGCGTCTTCGAAGCGTTCTCCTCGGTCTGCATGAGCATCGTCTTCTGCCTCGTCGTTGACGTGTTCCCGACCAACCTGAGGTACGTTGAACCGAGGTACGCCGACGGCGGGCGACGCGACCGTCCAACGAATCTCGTTCGAACTCGACAGGGCCCTCGCGGCGGCCCTCTGCGGCCTCTTCGGCAGACTGGGCGCCCTCGTCGGAAACTCTCTCTTCGGGTACTTGATCGACGACTACTGCGCGCCTCTGATGGCGATCGTCGCCGGTCAACTCGTCGGTGAGTAGAGTCGAGAGCTCCCGACGGTCGCCCCGGAGACACGCGCCGCTACTTCGGTGACGCGCCTTTTCTGCCGCAGTCTCGACGATCCTGAGTCTCGCGATACCCGCGAGGGGAGAACGAGCAGCGGGAGGAGGAGGAGGAGGAGGAGGAGGCGGAGGAGAACGACGAGAACGAGGAACCGGCGAGTCGTGACCCGATCGGATCGCGGGACGCCGCCGCCTCCCCGTCTCGGCCGTCCTCCGCGATCGCGCGCGCCCCGCGCGAGGCTACCGATGTATCGCGCGCTCATAAATTTCGCAACCACCCGAGTCTTTCGTCTTTTCCGCGCGGTCCCCCTCCGCCCGTTTCGTTCACGCCAGCCGAAACGTTCCTCCGCGTGGATCGCTCGCTCTTTCGAACGCGTATTCCGAACGCGCGAAACCGTCGCTCTCACCGTTGCCGGGGAACGCTCCGAACGAGTACTTTTGACCGGGCGCGCCCGCGGGCGCGCCCGCGCGATCGGTAACGGCGGGTGCGCCGTTCGGCGAGGCGGAGGAGGAAGAGGAGGACGACGACGACGACGACGACGAGGAGAAGGACGAGAAGGACGAGAAGGACGAGAAGGAAGCGGCGGCGGCGGCGGCGGCGGCCGCGGCGACGGCCGCCGCCGCGGTCGCGCGGTAGCCGGTCGAAAAAGTCGGACGATCGTCGAGCGCGAGACGACAGGTCGGAGGTCCGAGGAGACCCCGTCGCTGCGCCATCTTCAGTCTCGAGGTCAGCTGTTTCTTCCACTTGGTTCGACGATTCTGGAACCAAGTTTTGATTTGAACTTCCGTCAGGCGAAGGCTCTCGGAGAGATCCGTCCTCTTGCTCGCGCTCAGATACTTGTCGATCTTGAATTCGGCCTCGAGGCTCTCCAACTGTTTCGCGCTGTACGCCTGACGGGGCTTCCTGTCGACGCCCGGCTTTCGGGATCTTCGACCGCCGCCCGGCTTCGGAGCTGCTGCGAACAAACGAGAGGGTCGCGATCGAGCGGGGTTAATCGCGATCGACGATCGAGCGCGGGCGCGTTCGTTCGCGACGCGTCGACGCTTTAATGGATCTTCCGCGAAGAGGCTCGGACTTTTTTTCGAACCCCCCCCCGCGGGTCCCTCGCGGGTCCGTAACCGTTGCTTGCCCGAGCAATTAACGGGAAACTCGCGCCTTCGGTGAGAGCGAACGGGACGTCGCCGCGTGTTTGGCCAAGACCTTGGACATTTTTACGAGGCTCTTTCGAGCGTCCGCCATTCGCGGGGGGAGTCCTCCCACTCGGAAAAAAAAAGTTGGTCGGGCGCGAAGCCTCGAGAGTCGCTGCTCCGAGGAACGGCGACGCGACGCGACCGGCCCTCGCCGCGACGATCGACGTCGACGCGATCTCGCCCGGGCTCCCTCGCCGCCCTCCCGAGAGGAGGGGAGGCGACGCGGCGGAGGCGACGAGAGGCAAAAATCGAGAAAAGATAAAAACGATTTACGAGTGTGCCGAGGCACTTGGCACCGCTCCGAAGGACGATCGGACCCGCGGGACGAGCCGACGAACGAGTCTCTCCGTCGAGAGGGAGGGGCGGCCGAGTCCGACCGTCGATTTTTTTCGCGGGGACGCGGGACGCCTCGCTCCTTTCGATTCGAGAACCGGAAGCGCGGGCTCGGGCGCCGACGCGCCACCCTCGAACCGACCCTCTCGAACCGCCGTTCGACCGAGTATCGAGTTTTCCGACGGGAGAGCAGCCACGGGCGAGCTTGATGCCGGATTCGCGTGCCGCGAAACCGTTAAGCGGCCGGTCTCGCGGTAACGTCCGATATTCGAGTTTTCTCGCCTCGGGGAGTTTACCCCTCGGTCTCGCCCCGCGACTCGACACCGCCCGTCGCACTCGCCGTCGAGAAACGCGGCCCGTCCGTCCCCGCACCGCCCGCACCCCCCCTCCGAATCCGCGCGCTCGTTACTCATCGAGGAGCTCGCGCCGCGACGGGGGAAAAATCCCAACGAATTTTCTCGCCCTTCCCGTTCACCTCGATTAATCGTTCCGCGCGTCGAGCGTCCGCCACGGGGGAGAGACCGGAGGCGGGGGGAAACTCGAGAGTTCCCCCCGCCCCCGCTGCAGCCCGGCGTCGATCGGCGTCGAGCGCGCGGGTCTCGCCGGGAAAAAGACGGCGTACGAACCGTGGAATCCGAGGTGCGGCCGAGCGGACTCGCTCCGAGGAAACCAGGAGGACGCGGCGGCAGCGGCGGCTGCGGCGGTCCCGTAGAGGAAGGAGGCCGAGGCGAGGGAGACGGCGGCCGCCGCGGCTTCGGCCGAGCGATCCGCCGAATCCGAGGCAACGCCCGGTGATCCCGGTATCGTCGTCGTCGTCGTCGTCGTCGTCGTCGTCGTCGTCGTCGTCGCGTCGCTGCTCCCCGCGCTCGCGGCTCCGCGGGGTCCGCCGGTATTCCCGTCGTAGATTCCAACTTTGAAACGCGGCGAAACAACGCGTCAGAGAAAGAGGAGGCGGCGGCGGCGGCGGTCGCCTCGCGAGGACGAGAGAAGGAACGAAGAAGAATCGAGTACTCACGGAGCGGCCGATCGGAGGAAAGGAGCGTACCGGTCGATGGACGGTCCCGACGGAGGAACGGCCCGAGCGCCGTCGGACGGAGGATCGAGGGGCCGGAGCGAGGCTGCGGCGGTCCGTACCTCGGACGCGTCCCGTCGGGATCACAGGGGCACCTGTCCTCGCGCGCCAAAATATTCTCGATCGAGAACGGAGTCGGCGGGATCGCTGAATCCGGCGTCCGACTCTTTTCGAACGTTTCGGGACTCGACCCGCTGGCCCGCTCGTGGCTCTCGCGACTCGACGCGGTGCTCTCCTCGCGAGGGTCCGCCGCCGTCGCCGCCGGCGCCGCCCGACGCGAATCTCTCGCCGCGTCGCGGTCCTTCGACATTCCCGCGACGATCCGTCGGGCTCTCGCTCGGCGCTTCCTTCCTTCCGGAGAAGGGCTCTCTCGACAACGACCGCGGATTCCGCGCGCTCGAGGGAACGAGGGCCGACCGGCGGTCTCTCCGGCAAAAATTCCTCACTCGTCCGTGGTATCGGCGAAACGGTCCGTCGCGCGCCTCGTTACCGTTTTCGGTTCGCCGTCGGTTCGACGTTTCTCCGTGACCGTTGGGGAAGCGGAGGCCCGGGGCGGCGGGGGGCCGAGCGGACCTCTCTCGGTCTCGCGCCGCGGCGAGCGCGATCCCGGCCCGGGTACTTTCCTCGCCTCGGGAAGGACGAGCGAGTTCGAAGGAGAGGACGAGGCGGAGGAGGCTCGCACCGAACGCCGAGAGCGAATCTCGAGGAGAGCGAATCCCCGAGGAGCGCGGCTAATCTCCGACTAATCTCTCCGGGCCGGTCGAGAGGCGAGAGAGCGCGCCCGGAGTCCTCGAACGAGCGCGACGGCCGGCGGGCGCGCGCCGCCCCCGCCGTCGGAGGGAGGACTCCCCCTCCTCCGCGAATCGCGTCGCCCCACCGTCTCGGGACCGAACGAGGGGCGCGTCTCGTTCGAGGATCCCCCGCTGCCGCACCCGCGGCCGTTCCGCCCGTCTTCGTCCGCTCGCCCCGTGCCGAAAGAATCTCGATCGCCTCGATCGCGGGCCGTGCCCGCGATCCTCGCGGTTCCTCCGACGTTCCCGATTCGTCCGAAGGTCCGCTACGGGCCCCGTGCCCGCGCGCTCGTCGCTCGAGAGAGCGCGACACCCGCGACGAAACGCGGAAGTCGCGAACCTCGCGAACGTCGCGAACGTCGCGAACCTCGCGAACCTCGCGAACGCGCGACCGGTCGGTAGATTCGGTAGATTCCCACGGATCTCCCGAAACACGCGACGGAATCGAACGGGGTCGAGGTCCGATCGCGAGACGAGACCCACGCGAATCGTTCGATCCGGCGATCGACGGAGTCTCGGTCGGCCTCCGCGCGAAAAAAAGTCCGCGGTCGACGCTCCTCACGGGCGTTCGCGGGATCGATCTCTCCGGTGTTTTTCGAGTCTCGAGCGGCGGTGAATCGAGGGGCAGGGTTCGAGAGCGGATCGACGAGGAACGGATCGCGGCCGGGCCGGCTCGCCGAGAATCGGTCCACCGACGCCTCTCCGGTTCGATCGCGACCGGGCGACCGAGAGAGAGAGAGAGAGAGAGAGAGAGAGCGAGAGGGAGCGAGAGGGAGCGCGCGCGCGCGCGAGGGAGGAAAGGGAGAGCTTCCGAGCGGAGGGTCCTCGGCGAGGAACGGAGGAAAAAGGACGGGCGACGATGGGCGAAGATACGCAACGAGAGAGACTCGGGAGAGTTCGATTGGACGCGCGAGGCGCGCGTGCCTCTCGCCGCGGTGAACGCCCCCTTCCGTGCGAATCCGGGCGATACGCGCGGTCGGGCGCGGACGAGGGGGACGAGCGCGCGAGGATTCGCACCGCTGCGGGTACGGTGTCTCCTCCCCGTCGCGTCTCCCCCCAATGACCGTTCCACCCGTCGGTCCCCTCTCGACCCTCGCGAGGTTTCCCCCTCGTCGTCCGCGATGTTCCACGCGGGAGCGTTCGTCGCTCGGAGAGCCCGGTCGGTGCCTCTCGATCGGCTCGCCTCCGAGGCGAGAAATCTCCGACGCTCGAACGACGCCGCGCCTCGAAACTCCCTCTCGAATTTGCTCGTTCGCGCGCTCTCCCGATCTCCGAACGTTCCAATTTTCGCGCTCGTTTTCCGGGGCCGGGGGGGGAAGCGCCCTCGACCATCTCCGATAGCGGTTTCGCGTCCGCGAGGTGCCGCGCGCCAACCTCCGTTCCGCGAAGAAGAGAGACCGCGCGCTTCCGTCCGAGGAGGGAGCGAGACGGGAGCGCGCGCGGTGTTTGGGTCCGCTCCCCCTTCCGGGCCACGGTAGGAGCGTTCGGCCGCGGTCTCCCCTCGACGGGCGCGGGAACGGACCGGCGTCCTCCGGGTATACGCGAGGCGGCGCTCTTCTCGGATATTGGACGGGTGATCCCGTTCCCACGGGAACAAAAGCCCCATTATCGTCCCGGTGTTCGGCGGCCCCGTCCCTCCGGCCTCCCCGGCCTCCCGCGCACCGGCTCGAGGCACGCGAGCCCGCCGCGCGAGACACCCGCGGGAGCGTCGCGCTCCGATCTCTCCCCGCCGCCCCGGCCCGTCCTACCGGAGAGTCTCGCGGCTCGCTCGCGGAGCGACGCCGCCCCGCTCCTCTCTCTCTATCCTTCCGAGTATCCGCGGCGTGTTCGCGGCGCGTTCGCGGCGCACTCGCGGCACCGCTCGCCTCCGCCCGGCCGTAAAGGAGTTTCAAATTTTTTAAAAAATCGCCTCACCGGAGCGATTCGAAACCGATACTCGTCGACCGTTGGGCGTAAGGTTTTCGTTCGTCGCGTCGAGTCGACTCGCCGCGGAAAATTGTAAACCCGCGGCGTCGTTGCGCGCCGGAGGATCCTCGATGTCCCGGTGGACGAGTCGAACCGCGTCCGTCTCCGCTTTCCCGCGGTTCGACGGCTCGGCCGCGTTGGGAAAGGAGCGCGCGCGGTCCTCGCGACTCCTCGGCAGTTTCGTCCACGGCTGATCGACGGACCGGCGGAGGTCGGTCTCGGCGTCGGCCTCCTTGAAATTCGGCGAAACGGGAAAATCGCGGGAAAGGCCGTTGCGACCGTATCGGGGCTTCTCGCGAGGCGGGATCGAGGACGCTCGAGCGTCCGCGATTCCCTCTTCCGAACGAAACTACGCGCCGAGCGGGATCTTTCGCGGTGCGCCCGGATCTCGCGCTCCCCTTCCCGAAAAACGCGTCATTTTTATCGTCGGAAGACGCGCGCCGCCCGGACGGAGGAACGAGGGAGGAACGCTCGATCGGCTCGCGCGTAACGGTCACCGCCGAGTCCCCCTCTCGCTTCTCCGCTCTCCGACCGGCCAAGGTGTCCCGTGATTCTCGAGCGTGGTTACAGTTGGAGCAATTACGAGGATCGGTCCGTGTCGCGGCGGCTCGTCCGGCCGAGCGCGCCCGTCGGGATCAACGGTCTCCCGTCCTCGAGGTTCGCGGGCATACGCGCGGTACGCGCCCGTTGCGCCGGTCGTCTCGTCTCGTCCCTCGATCTCGCTCCTCCCGCGGGGGATCGCCGGTGTCTCCGAGTCGTTCGGTATCGGGGCGACGATTCGATATCCGGCCGGTCCCGCGATGCTCGCCCTTTCGTTCGTCGTCGCGGCGGCCTCGATGGTCGCCGCGGGATCCGCCGCCCGAGAAACCGAGCGTTACCGCGACGGCGACGACTTTTGCGTTCGTCGGGACGACGTCATGTCGATCGATCTCATGCCGGGATCGCTTCTGTTCGCGGAGCGGGCGCCGGTTTCCGATTATTATTTATCCGAAGTGGAGAATCTCACGAGTCTCGGAAGTATGGACGGTGCTCTCGACGAGATGGATTTTCACAGGTGAGTACTCCCCCCTCGGTGTCCGTGTCGGCCGGCTTCCCGTGCATCCCCGGACCGCCCCCGAAAACCCGCCGACAATCGACGATCCGTTTTTCCGACGAACGCAGGAAAAGAATGAACGAGTATCTCTGCCACGGGTTCATGGCGGAACAGATATTCCGGGAGATGAGATCGATTCGCGTGAAACGGGGTCCCGAGAGCCGGCCCGCGCGCTCGAACGCTCTCCCGGAGTTTCTCGGGGATCCGATCTCTTCCGAGGAACGCGCCGAGGGGTACGATCGACCGGAAGTCTCGAGCAGCGACAACGACGAGGACAACCTCACCGTCCAACACAAATTGCTCTCGGACGAGGGGAGCGCCAAGTACCGGGATTGGTTGCAGCGGTGAGTCCCGCTTCGCTCTCTCTCTCTCTCTCTCTCCCGACGGAGCCCCCCGCGCCCGCTGTCGAGCGGACGGGTCGAGTTACGCGAGTGCGGGGGAAGCGGGGACTTTTTACGCGCGGTTTCTCGTCTCCGCAGGACGACGACTCTGGACGACGTCTATCGCCACTACGGGCGCTCGAAAAAATTGAGAAAGAAGCTGAGCTCTCGTTATCCGTCGCGCGGATCGTCGTCCCCGATCTCCGTTCACTCTCACGACATCGAAGAATTCGACGGCCGAGTCACGGGCTACGCGATGCCGGCTTCCGTCCTACCGGACAAAACTTATTACGACGATCCGGAAGGTACGAGCGTCGTTTGTCGCGCTCCCCGAACGGCGCGACCGACTCTCCTCCTCCTCCTCCTCCTCCTCCTCCTCCTCCTCCTCGAGGTTGCGCGGTCGAGGGCTCGAGTTTCGAGTATCGCGCTCGTACACGTTCGTTCTTCTCCCTCGAAGATCACGCGGTACCTTCCTCGACGGGTCACGGTTACCACTCGTACGGCGAATTCGAGCATTATCCGCGGCCGAACGATCACCACCGCGATCATCGTCATCGTCATCACGGTGCGGATGTTGTCCCGATTATTCACGAGGAGCACTATTACGAGCAGCCGAGCCATCACGAGGACGAGTATTGGCACCGACCGCCCTCCTACCGCGCCAAGGACAAGAGTCACGAATTGACGATCAAAGACTTCTTCGAGATTGCGCTCACGACCCTCGCCTTTCTCGCGTTTGGTCTCTTCGTTATTCAATTGCTCATGAGTATCACGGTAAATGTTTGACGACTGTTCGAGCGTTTCGAGCGTATCGCGACTCGGGTGGAAGCGCGCGACGCTCGTCGCTGCGATCGAAAAGAACAAAAAACAAAAAAGAATGTACCGTTCGGTACTCTTCCGAGCCGAGACGCGCGCGCGAACGCCCTCGTCGTTATTATTGGTTGTTATTATTGTTGCTCGGTCGGACAGAACGGTAACGCGACGACGCGGATGCCGATGGTCGCGGACCCCGAGGGAGCCAGGCTCAAGAGGTCCGTTGATTACGTAAACAACGCCGAATTGAACCAACTGTCTCACAGAGTGCTGATATCGATCGAAGCCGCTATGGTGGCCGAACGCGACGGCGCTCGGTGTCTCCGTTGGTCGCTCTGCAACGACAATCGCTATTCGAGAAACACCGGTGGACCGCGGCAACTTTGGCTACCCGTTTGGAGGTTCGCTACCCGTCTTTTTTTTTTTTTTTTTTTACCGACCTCGTCTCCTCGATCCGCTACCGATCCTCCCCTGAAAACGCGCCGATGAAACGACGAGCGCGAGCGTCTCGCGCCTCGATCGCGATTCGGATTCAACGACGACGAACGACGCCTCTTTTTCTCCTCCAGTTTAGGGATGAGCTGGGTATCCGGAAGAATTCTCGAGGAACGAGCTTGGCCAACGATGCTGGAATCCATAAAAGCTTCGGTGCTGGGTCTTGGGGATGCCGACTGTTCCTCGATTTATCCCGAGTGCGACGTCGCGCGTCAACGGCGGAACCGCCGCCGCCGCCGCCGCCGCCGCCGCCGCCGCCGAACAACAAAGTAGAACCGTCCGCGTCCTCGAGCTCGACTCGCTCACGATTGCAGCTTGTTCCCGTGTTTCGACCTTACCACGGAGATAAATAAAAATCCTATAAATGGACGGCGCGATCGCCGTCGCGCTTCTCCTCCGTCGTCGAGACTCGTCCCGTCCCTCGAGAATCTACCAAACGTCACCCACCGAGCCTTGACCGATCTCTCCGCGGATTTCTTCCGGATTTTGCACCGTTTTTTCGACCTATCGGAGGAATCGTGACAAAAATGCGTACCGGGTTGGCTCGACGATCGAGAGTACGTTTATATTAGATACAAAAGTAGCGTCCTGGAAAACTTGAGAAAGACGATTCTTAAATAATACAATAAATACGGTAATGTTTCGTTCGGAACGGTAGAAAGTATCGACTTTTGAGCGTTCGACTCGCCGAAGGAAAGTACTTCCATGAATAATACGCGTCGCGTCGTCGACGCTTTGCGAGCATCGGCCGTCGAAATTAACGACCGAGAGTCCCGTTTTTCGACGGCCCGCGAGCTCTCGGTTCGACCCGGTTCCCTCAATTTCTAACGCCGCGCGAATATCGATCCGTCTCGACTATTATCCCTTGTCTTTGTCGTTTTTGTTGGTCCCGGCGCCGCCCGCTTCGTCCTCCGAAACTTTGTTCCGCTCCTCCTCGGAACCCTCGTCGTCTCGTTCTCCGACGACCCGCCGTAGCGCGACCGGTTCGTCCGCGTTCCTTTCGTTTTCCTCGTTTCGCGCTTCGCCCTCCTCCGACTCCGTAGCTCCGTCCGTGCCGTTCGCCCGCTCCTCCCCGCCTGCGAAAATCATTATCGAACTCTGAGTTTTTTTTTGCGGCGCTTTCCCCCCCGAGACTATCTTACGAGTGTAATCGCGACGGCTCGTCCCGTCTATTTCTTTTTTCGTTCTTACGTTTCTTTCCGCTTCCTCCGGCGGTTTCTTCCTCCCGGCTGTTCCTCCGTTTCTTATCGACTCTCGAACTCTGCGGGGAATTCCCGGCGATACCGGGTATTCCGGGCAGGCCCGTCGCTTCGCCGGTCCCGTCCTCGCCGTCGCTCTGTTTCATGAAGAACGTGATCGGTTTCTGCCATTCCGGTGTGTCGCGAGGGTGATAAGGATTGCCGCCGGTGTGCTTGCTCTTGGACGTGTTCCCGGGTGCGACCGCCCTTGCCACCGCCGCAGCTTTCTGGGGTGCTTTTCCACCTACCGCTGTTCGCGCGATCAAAAACAAAACGCGATGACGCTTGGACCGACCATCGGCGGATCGCTCGAATACAACGAACGGAGACGTTGCTTTTCAGGAAAAAAAAGATCGTCGCGCGACAAATTTACAAGATTGACTCCACGCCGCGAGGCGCATCCGTCGGTGGGTATGTTCGGCTCTGATTAATGTTTCGCGCGCGTCCATAGCTCTTCCGTCGTACTCGCGTGTCGAACACTACTCAACGGCGTGCCATCGTCGACTAAATAATTGCGGGGATGTTTCGATAAAACGTACGAGATGGATTGTGCGTTACCTTTGGTCGACACGCTTCCAGCTTTCGTTCTGACCATCGTTTAATCGACAACGGAAATTTGTTTTTCCGATGTGTCCGAAGCCCCTCGAGTGGACTCGCGTACCGGCGTTGAATCCAATCGCGCGGGCCAGTCAAACGGTTGCGACGTATCTTTTTGTTTATCGACACCAACCACGTGACTGAGTTTATTGCGCCGGGGCTGCCCCCATCGGTAGTTCTCGAATAGCGGCGCTGACCGCGGGTTTTCGTTCTCGCTCTCGTTTTCTCTCGTCGGCTTTTTGAGGCAATTACGAATGCGTTCCTGGCCACCTCGAAACTTTTGAATCCAATTTATCCCGTACTATTCGACCGATTGGAATGACATTTGTTGTGTGTACGCGGGACGCTTGCTCCAAGGGAAACATCCTCGGCGTTCACCATGGCAGAAATTGCGAGCTACGATCCGTCGTATTGCACTTTCACAAATTTACCGAGCCTAAGCCTCTGAGGCGGTGAAAAGTACACACTTTGAGCTTTCTTTCGTCTATTTTGATGAAGAAATTAAGGAGAATATGGTTTTCGAAAATATTCATATAAATGTGACAACGATGTACCACCGGAGCTCAAAACTTTTATCGACCGCCAAGAAAATTTGGTTCGACGATTTTCTTACTGGCGGCGCAGCGGCTCGCATTCTCCGTTCTTACCGACTGCGCGCGCATCCTTCCGAAGCATCGATATATTTTTTGACTTATCACTTGTCACTTGTTCAATGCGCGAATTCGTAAACTCCGTCGCTACGACCGCTACCGTAAGCTGCAGCGGGCAAAAATGTCCAAACAATATTCTAGAAAGGGTTTTCCCATTTTCCCAGTTTAATTTTTCGCTTTCGGCCAAATCTCGCGTATATTCGTAATCGACAGAAAATTTCCGATTAAATAGACCCTTTTGAGAGGCTAAAAACGGAAAAAAAAAATTTTCGACTTTCCCCGGCCACTTTTCTCTAATCTCAAAAATCACGATATTTCAAAAGATCGTAGAACGAGCTTCTCTTATGCTATGAACATTCAATAGGGGGGTTTGGAAAAGGTTTTTGCCTGACTTAGATAATGGCGTTGGATTCGTATCGATATCTCCCATAGTTTTGCCGGGAAATCCACTTGAAAAATCGCTAAAAAAAACGCAAAGGGGTATGTATGGAAAAATTTGCAAAAATCGATGCTCCGACTTTGAAATTCTGCCAAAAATCGAAAA
>JAPYZI010003992.1:7500-30675 GCA_030523105.1 Ophioninae sp. A BG-2022a | reverse complement strand
ATGGATCGTAGCTCGCAATTGCTCCCATGGTAACCACAACCTGCACAATTATTTTCAAAATTTTGGTAAATGCCGAGCATGTTCCTCTTAGAGCAAGCGGCCTGCATATACACAATAAATTTCATTCAAAGTGGTTGAATAGTGCGGGAGAAATTAGATTATCAAATTTCGATGTGGCTAGGAACGTGTTCGTCATTCCCTTAAAGTGCAACGAGAATTAATTTCATCTCATATTTTCTCTATTCAATATCATATTTCTTATATTTACGTAATTGATCTGTCAGCTCAAGAATTTCGAAAAAATCTTCACGCGAATTTCAATTTTTAATATTCTAACAATTTATCGGAAAATTCAGAAAAACAATAATTTTCGTTGCGTTTCAACGATGAAATTTTTCCATTATTAACCAACAACTTTCTCTTCTTTTTTTCCAAATTTCTGCTTCACGTTACCAATATATTAAAAACATTTTTTACGATTTATATTCATCGATTCTCTAAGGTGGAATTTCCCCCAGGCGAGTCAATAAAAAAAAATCAATTTTTACGATTTTTTTACATTTTTCACCTTCTACCTAATTGTTTAACTAACTCTCTATACTTCGAGCAGAATCGTCACGGGCTTGCGTGATTCTGCATTAAAAAACAACAAAGACGTGTCCAAGTTGAAACCTTTCCAATACATTTAACCTGACAAAATGAATTTTTCAAAACTGCGATGGTTTATCGTTCCAAGTTACTAACGATAAGTAAAAAAAAATAAGGTTAACTCTCCAGGGTTAATAATAACGTCGATAATAATAATCTCGACAATGATTGGCAGGTGGATGACTGATTACGTGTTAAATCCGTGAAAAACGTAGTGGGGGTTGGATTATAAAGGCGAGTATCGAAGTCAGTAGGGTAAGACGGTTCTCGTCGTTGTAAATTATTCATACGATCAATCCACCGTCTCAAGTAGCTCGGCTCGAACCTGCCTGGCGAAGCTATTCCCCACTGTACACTCAATAATGATAGTGTGATAACCGGGTATCAGTTACACGGCGTATACGTGCACATGCGCACACTTACCGCATTTTACATCCTCGAGTTTGTGAAACATCGAGAGGCTATGGTGAAGCATGGAAAAAACAAAATTCACATCATTCTCGTATACGCGTAATCCTCGCTCCTTTTTGCGCTTATTTTTATCGCACCGTTGTTTATTTTTTTCTTTTTCATATTTTTTTTATTTTTTTCTTTTTTTTTTTCTTTTTTTTAACTGCCACGACTGACTTCAATAGAAACTCGTTCTGGGTCAAGATCAAACGCGATCCATTCCCGATCGCGTTGATTGCGTTGTGTTTTTTCTATATATATATATTTTTTTTTTCTTCATTTTTCTCTTTCTTTACTCCTCGAACTGCAGCTAATTGTTTTTTTCCATCCAATTTAGCAGCGAACGCCATTTTCGTTGCATAAACTACTTTTTTTTCTGTCTTAGATTATACGTCGACAATTTACTTCGATGTAATCAAGAGTAAGGCCACGAGAATATTTTTGTTTGTCTCCGTTCAATGTTACCAGGTTTTACAAAAATTGATAAAACTTCAAAGTTTGAAATTTCATATTTTCAAATTTGGAAATTTAATATTCGTTGCTTAACCAACGTTGATTCGATTATTAATCAAGTAGGCACTTAATTTAGTAATTAAATTATCATTCAATCATTAATTGTCGATTCATTAAGCCCGGATTATACTCGATGTAATTACTACTCGAGTCTAATTTGAATTTCATTTGAACAATCGTTAACTTGGCTTATTTCAGTACTGAAATTTTATTTCGTTACTATTCATCACTGTTAAACTTCAATTCAATCAATTTCAGGAATAGAAGTTTAATTATTAAGCGGTTCATTAAAATTAGTCCAAAAGAATGTTTCGTCTTTATTTATATCTATCTGCAACTATAAATTATAAATAAATATAAATACAACCAATATTATACTCTTTTTTTCTCTCTCGAATATTCTCTTTTAGAAAATTGATTTTTTATATGCTCACGGCTAAAATAAACAAAAGAAAAGGCCAAATTATTATTAAAAATATATACTTTTGAAAAATAAGGGACACCCTACTAAAAACCTAAACTTAATTTTTCTCACTCTTCTAGCTCGTGATTTTTTGTTTCTTATTTTTATTTCGATTATAAACAATTTTCTTTTTATCAAAATCAAACTTTCTAGAGAGTTTCTAGAATCTATGGAGAGTAAATCTTCATCGACGACAGAAGAAGAATTAATAATATTAATTCCTCAAGTTATGAAAGACCGCTTTTATCTCATATAATAAAAAAAATTAAATCCCCCCCCCTCCGTCTTTTCGATCTTCTAACGTATACGTTGTCTGAAAGCACCATGGCGCTGTCTTTAACGTTTCCCTCGTGCGAAAGAACCGTGAAACACACGCGGCAAGTCCATCGCAGCTTAGGAGTGGTTTTATCGCTCCGCGAGAAAATCGTGATCGGATGGTGAACTCGTGCCATGTATACGTCTATGTATATGTGTGTGTGTACACTTCTTGCTTTCGACTACCGTTCGCGGACGTGCGTAATTGGCCCGCAATTACCGGAAAGCCACTACTCGCTCTCGGAGGTCTCTCTCTCTCTTTCCCTCTCTTTCTACCCTCTCCCCTCCACCCTCTTTCATCATCCTCTCTTCTCTGTTGCTCCAACCGTACTATTTCCGGTCTCGTAGTCCGGAATGAGGCCCTTCCCGTGGATAT
Source organism: Ophioninae sp. A BG-2022a (assembly GCA_030523105.1). Taxonomy (NCBI): domain Eukaryota; kingdom Metazoa; phylum Arthropoda; class Insecta; order Hymenoptera; family Ichneumonidae; species Ophioninae sp. A BG-2022a. The sequence continues at coordinate 27,910 of JAPYZI010003992.1, read as the reverse complement.
CTCACTCTGCGCTATTGTAACACAAATAATTATCCAGTTCGTTGGATATAACGATAAAATGATAACGCTCATTGACGGCAGTCGATCGCTTTATATTTACGAATATCGTGTTCGAAGTGATTGCAAAAATTGAGCTCAATGAAACGGACTAACAGTGCAACGAGGACAATCGAGACTCAATTTGTTTGGGTTTGTTTGGGGTTTACTACTAAATACTACTAAACGCTCAGGCAATAGGCCAAATTCAGGAAATTCAGGCAATAGGCTGAATTTAGGAAATTCAGGCAATAGGCCAAATTCAGGAAATTCAGGCAATAGGCCAAATTCAGGAAATTCAGGCAATAGTCCAAATTCAGGAAATTCAGATAATGGCCAAATACAGGATATTCAGGCATAAGCCAAATTCACGAAAATCAGGCAATAGGGGAAATTTAGGAAATTCAGGCAATAGGCCAAATTCAGGATATTCAGGGAATATGCCAAATTCAGGCAATAGGACAAATTCAGGATATTCAGGCAATATGCCAAATTCAGGAAAATTCAGGCAATATGCCAAATTCAGAAAAATTCAGGCAATAGGCCAAATTCAGGATATTCAGGAAAATATGCCAAATTCAGGAAAATATGCCAAATTCAGGAAAATTCAAGCAATAGGCCAAATTCAGGATATTCAGGCAATAAGCCGAATTCAGGAAAATTCAGGTAATAGGCCAAATTCAGGAAATTCAGGCAATATGCCAAATTCAGGAAAATTCAGGCAATAGGCCAAATTCAGGAAATTCAGGCAATATGCCAAATTCAGGAAAATTCAGGCAATAGGCCAAATTCAGGCAATTCAGGCAATAGGCCAAATTCAGAAAATGCACACAATAGACAAAATTCGGGAAATTCAAGCGATAGGCGAAATTCAGCAAGTTCTGGCAATCAATTCGTAACTAATTCGTTTGTATATGCCTGGAGTTGAAAGAGCTGATCAATTTTCAACTTTTGACGGGGTGGAGATGGGATTTGAAAGAATTACCGAATCGAAGACCAAAACGTGCCACGTTCACGGGATTAAGGTGCTTTACAAATAACATCGCGGGTCGAGGGTTAATATTGGAAATATAACATTAAAAAATTCGTTTTCCCCTGTCAAAATTGATTAACGATGCTATCGAGTTAATCAGTCGTATCCTTCCGAAATGTTGCCTCGAAAACGAAAAAGTATTCACTCGTAATAATAAAAACAAATATCACCCACGTTCCGAAGTATATCTACGCGAGGACTCGGAGTGAAAGGATTTTTCATTGAAGGTATTATTATTTATGTTCACCGCGGGAATATCGTGGCTTTTCCCGGCAAGCTTTCACGTCTTTCCGACTTTTCGCTCGTAGCGCAAGGATAAAAACACGCGGGTAGGAGGACCGTGGGAAAAAGGGGATTACCCGGGAAAAGAGATGTCGACGTAAATTCAATAAGCATTTTTGAAGCTGCTACTTTCCGAGGTAGCGAACAGTCAAGAGACGTACACATTTTCTCGTTACGTATTTTTCTTCCTATTGCGTTATATTTATATAAATATTTCCGTATAAAACCAACGAAAGCTCGATATAAAATCCGTACTGTTCATCTTTTTAGCTTATTTAATATTCTTTTTATTTGATTTTGTTTATATATCAAGAAGCGTCTCGAGTCCCGTCTCAATAATTATATATATATTTTTTTTCATAACCATCATCATCCCTATTGTTGTTCATTTTATTATCATCATCATTGTCATAATTGATCATTATTATTATTATTTTTCAAGTTTTCAAACCCAAATTTTCTTAGCTACTTCTTATTATTGATTAATTCATTATTTATTAATATTATCAACATCATCATCATTGCTTATACTATTGTTTTTTTATTTTTTTTATTGAAAAAAATTATAACTATTATTATTATTATTATTATTATTATTCTTTTCTCATCTGATTATAGGATTACCGAGAAGCCAATTGCTTTTTCAAATATTTAAGAAGTGGGAGAAGGGATAATACATCAAAGAATAAAAAATCTAAACTCGAGCTACAGAAAAACTCGATAAAACATGACGTTCATTATTTTGTCTGGAAAATGAAAATTGATAATGGAACATCTCGATTTTCTTAGACGATGTTTTCTTCATGGAGCACCCGGTATATGCAAACGTATAGATTTAATATATATTTGTATATATGTGTAATACATATTAAATACTGTGTATGAGTAAATATGTAGTACACATAAAAATATCATATATATATATACTTATTTATGTACATATAGACATACCTATGACGTCAGAACTCACGATAGCATGCCTCGTCGTTGGAGCACTAGAGAATGCAAAGCGTGTTCCTTGCTGCTGTTCGGTCTCACATCACTTTCAAGTTTGCGAAAGGAGGAGAGACTGAGATAGAGAGAGAGAGAGAGAGAGAGGAGAGACCAAGATCTTACGCTCAAAGTTTCGTACTTATATTTACATCTCCAAAGTGAGTGCGCTGAAAAGGGAAGGGGAGAACGATGAAGAAAAGCAGAGAGGGAGAGAATGAGAAGGATGGGGGGGAGGGGGAAATGCGACAGCTGCATGCATATACAGTTAACATGTTTTATATTGTAAACTATAACTTGTTAACTGGTTGGGCTCGTCGTTCCTCATATACGCCATGTACTCATGGAGAATTTAGAATCTTGGATATATCCTCGATAGACGTAATATACGACTTCTCGACGTGGATGAGAAACTGAACGAGTCAGAGATCCGAGTTAAACGTGCGTATGTGTGTTAATGTACGAAGGTAAATTACGGTGGGTAGCGAGTACGTGGAAGGATTTGGGCAAAGAAATAAAAGTCGATTGGTGCCTTAGAGTATTTCTAGGGAATTATCGATATACGTTGAAGTTTACTTCGATCGAAATCCCAAGAGAATTAACGCTAATTGTTCAGTTAAATTTTTCTTTTTTTCATTATATTAAAAAAAGAAAAATTTCAGTGAAGTCCTATTTTTCTTTTTTTCATTATATTAAAAAAAAAAGAAGATTATTAAAATATTATTTTAATAATCTTCTTTTTTTTCTTGTTTTTTTATATTAGAAAATTATTGCTTCAATTTACGAAAACGACTTTGGACAAGAATTTAAAAAAAAAAACAAGAAAAACCCACGAGGGATTTTTTTTTTAAATTCCAATCAAGAAGACTTCCACTTCATTGAAAAAGATCGGGTAAGGACGAATCCTTTTTCGTCACATTTTTTTTCTCGTCGATTTAGAAAATGTTCAAACGTGTCTCACGTGTTAATATTAATATTTGATAACTCGGGTGTACGAAGAATTATCTTCGAATAGGAATTTTTTAAAAATGGATAACGTCGTCGCTTTCCAACGATGAACTATTGATCGTCGTTAGGAAAGAACGAAGGAAAGAAAAACTCTTTTCATTCTTTAAAACCTTTTTGCGACGTGAAAATAGTGCAAGAGTTTGTAGATCCTATTATTAGAAAATGATGATTTTATTTAAAGAGTGATACATTTTTGGATAAGAAAAGAAATTTAAAAAGCTGTATAAACTGTACCATTCTGACGACGTCAACTTGAATGTCATTGAAAAAGACGAAGGAAGGATCAATTTTACGATTTACCTTTCTGGTAAAACATGTTCAGCTGTATTTTACGAATTCTCGTCAGAGCTCCTGATATCTCTACTTACACCTCGATTTGTGCATTTAAAAAGAGCATCAACGTAATTATCAATATCTATAAACATTAATCCAACAACAATAATTTAATTATCAATGCTCATAAAAAATCTATTAAAAAGTATTAATACAATCGATAAGAAACAAATAATCGTCGCGAATTCTATCAACAAATTTCTGTCAATTATCGTACCGATCAACGATTATTATTATTAATTCTTGCATTAAAACTCTCGCATTTCGCATTGAGTCCGGACAAATTTCGTGATTGACCATTCTTGACGTTTAGCTTTATTTTTTTTCTCTCGGGATTTTCTTCCATCCATTCCTTTCGCTTTTATCCTTTCGTCGGGGACTGCAATCATCATTATATCATGTTGCCCTGACAGTCTTCAGTAAAACGCCGGATGACGGTTACAGAGCCTTCGGAGTCTTCTCCCCTTCGGCTCCTCGTCGCAAACCTCGTTTTATGTGTCTTCGCGTCTTCTGCGAGAAATACACTGTGTTTTTTATCGTTTACCCCCACCCCCTTCCCCCCTCTCAGTGTTGCCCCTTCGACACTTAAAGCTTTGTACGGAGTGTCGTTAACAATCAAAGCTGCTCGTTAAATGCCACGAGCTGAATTCTTCAGTGCAGGACTTGATTTGGGCGCCGGGGGGGGGGGGGGGGGGGGGGGACAAAACTTGCCAGCCCATTTTACAAAAAAAGACTCCTTCGTAACAACAATTTTTCAGTCCTGTTTGTTGACGAATATTCTCCTTGATAAAATACAAAATCATCTTAGCGATCCCTGGTAAAAAAAAACAATATTCTCAAATTTAGTACTTAATTCATTAATTTTATTTATTTACTTCCGGGGATTGAAAAAAAAAAGACGTCGAACGTGGAAAACGTGTCGAAATGGACGAATGAGCGTTTATTATTCAAATTTGAAATTATAAACATTGAGATACGAAAAAGAATGAGGCGAAAAAGACTACGGTTTGATTTATCACTGCTCATCATCAGGGTATCACTCCGAGTGCTGGATTTCATCGAAATTATTAATACGAGTATCCGTGAGAAAAGATCGGAAAATTCACACTCTCCTAACGATGTAATTATTATTTTTTTTTTCATTTTTAATCAATTAGAACATTAAAGAAATGGATGTTGATGTTTTTTTTTTAAATTAATAGTTTTATTGATTGGTTATTATTTTTTTAATGAATTATTTGAACGCGTTATATAATATTTTTATTTTGCTTGTAAAAATAATTGGAACAAAAATTTTTTTTTTTTGTTTTTTTTTTTTTTTTTTTTTTTTTTTTTTTTTTTTTTTTTTTTTTTTTTTTTTTTCGATTATTCTAGGGGGAGGATAAAATTTCACAATAATCCAATTACGGTGTGATCTCGGAATCTACGAAATACGATACCCATCCTCTTTTCAAAATTCTCGTATTACGTCGAGGTCTTCTCGCTAGTATCTCCTGTAATCACGAAAGCAACGGTAACGCAAAAGCCATACACTTTCCATGAAACCTCGTAAGGAATATTATTTTACCCGGTAATCAATCAACTCGCAGCGAAAAATCGATAGGCACCGCTCATGGCAAACAACCCGCTTGATAAAACTTTTCTCGTAAATTACGTTCTCGGTTGCGTAGGAGCTTCATCGATTTCTCCCTTCGTCACGAAAGCCCTCAGCAAACTTTCGATCCCTCGTATTACTTTTCTGTTTTTTCTTCTTTTTTTTTTTTGTCAACACCACGTAAACTTCACAGCCACGAACTTGGTGCCCCTTTTTCTATCGTCCTCCCTTCAACCTTCGAGCTTTACAACTGTTATGAAATTCTTATTACCCACTTTTGCCTTATACATTTAAATCGTAAATTATGAAAACGCCGAATTCACGGTGAACACCTCTTTTCGACGTAAAAGAGAGCTGTAAGAACGACAAAACGAAAATCGACTGACACTTTGCAATAATGGACTCTTCATAGTTGTTTTTTTTTTTTTTAAACTCTCGAAAACGTCAACTGTAGATCCCATAGTACTTTTTCCTCTTTTTTGTTTGGGATACTATTAATTATATTTTGTTTGGGTTAAAACTGAAATTTGGGTTGTGGTAATTAATTAATTTATTTTTTATTTAAAAAAATATTTGAATTTCTGTTAATACTAATTAAAGTTTAAATTTTGGGTTACATTAATTAATACATTTATTTTGATTTTGAGAAAATATTCAAATTTGCGTTAATATGAATTACATTTTTTTTATTTATTAATATTTATTAAAATGTAGGTAATTAATTAATCAGTCCAAAATGAGGTTTGTCAATGATCGCTTGTTCGGTGAGCATTCAAAAGTTCCGTTTAGAAATGAGAGTAAAAACAAATGTCAATGACGTTTCCTAATGACGTTTCCTCCGTTGTTACATTCAGTGTTCAATATCGCTATTTTTAAAGCTCACTCGATATCAGCTGGTTCCAAGTTCAGACATGTGCAAAGCCAACCGAATCACGAAGAGCGTAACAAATTGATACTCAATTACGGCGATTATATCGTACCATTAATCCCGAAAATTGATTGATTCGAGGAGAACGATTCGACCGCGAGCTAAATTATCGAGACCACGAACAATCGACGTTGAGCTGTCTCTTATTTTTCCGAAGTTAATATTTTTCAACGCGTTTTCATACAGGACGTCTCAAAAACGAAAAATAACTTTTTATTTTGTTTTTCGTTTTATTATATTATTGCGCAATACATCGTACATTTATTACTATAAATCGTTAAAATCTTTGCATAATAAAATTCAAATGATAAAATAATAACGAAAAATGGACTAGAAAAAAATAGAAGAATTGACGAATAAAAAAATACATTAATAGACAAGTAAAAAAATCTTAAAAATTCGCTAATGAAAAATCTAAATAATTGACTAGTAAAAAAAATCTAAAAACATGATTAGTCAAAAATCTAATATAAATTGACCAATAAAACAAACCTAAAAAATTGACTAGTCAAAAAAAATCGCTTGAACATCGCTCATAATCAATGAACCCTATTTTTATCGTTATCCTCATTTTCTACTATTGCAAATAAATAACAAGTATCGTTTTTTTTTTTTTTTTTACTGCGATGCGAATAAATCGATTGTTAAAATAGCAAACGGATCGAATCCGCGCAGCACTGGAAATACAAAATCCTGGTGCTGGCGGCTTCATTTTTCTTCGACAATCGATTTAGGCACATAAGTGCACTTTATGAACTGCATTTGCGTTATACAATAGGTTGAATTCCGCATCGTTTTTCGTATGGATATTCCTTCGTACCTTCCGCGAACGACCATCGAGTTTCGAGAGCAATAAAGCAAAGCTCAACACTTTGCTCGCGAAAAACCCGTAAAGCTATCGACTTACTAAGAATTCGAGTTTGCCAGTAAAATTGTTACGCCCACACGGCTCGAAAACGACCGCGAGAAATTCACTATCCGAAAGGAGCGTCGAAGGAGGGACAAGGAGGGTTGTACTATAAAAAGTTTTTTTGCTTTACGATCGTCATCGTTTTTGGAATCGCAGAAAAAAAAATACACCGACTTCATTCGCTTTCGATGTTACGAATTTTTCATTTCAATTTTGTCGTGCTCGTTTCCTTTGAAAATCGATGAAAAAATACTTCCAAATTTGATACACTTAAGTGGTCGAGCATTAAACAAAAATTTTCAAATTGAAATAAACAACGTGTGTTTATATGAATTTCTGAAGTATCTTTTTCGATAAGAATTAGGAAAAAAAAAATAATAATAATTTGATAATCGTATAAAAAAAGAATTTTCGTTGTACTGAAAATACGGAAACTTTGAATTTATTTGTGTGGCATTCCAAATGAATTTCAAATATGTAAATATTTAATTCAAGTATGTAAAATAAATAAAAATATTTGAAATTTAATCAATTCATATGAAATTACATTAACTGATAAATAAAAAGTTAAATAAATAAATAAATATCCACGTGTAATTAATGAATCATTGAATAATTTTTCTAATAATTCAATAATAGTAATTTCGACAATAATAAACCAGTTATTAATTATTGTTATTTATACGTTTTATTCAATTACATCTTATTAATTACACACAATACAATAACAATAATTATAATTGAATTTAAATTCGTCATTTTTGTTATTATTGTAACAAAAAATATAATTTCACAATGATCGCTATTCGCTGATTACATTGCCATGTATCTTTGTGCGTTGCAGGACATGTCAGATGTTTGCGTCGGGACCAGCGTAGGGACCATCACGGAACCGGAGTGTTTGGGACCCTGCGAGCCAGGCACATCGGTAACCCTCGAGGGTATCGTGTGGCACGAAACGGAAGGAGGTGAGGACCTATCACGGACTAATTTCTTTTAATTAATACAAAAAAAAAAAAAAGAAAACGAGAGAACAATTATTCACAGCCAACCCTAACCCAAACAAACCCAAACAAAGATCCTCCCAACCTTTGGACGATCGAAAAATAGCCCTAAAAAAAAAACAACAACAACAACAACAGCACTGAAAGAAAAATCAATTTACTTAATCTTCGCACCCTAAATCGACCGAAATCCGGGTGAGACAAAAACATTAATCCTCTAGCGAAATAAACTGATAACCGAAGAGATCCGCTTTCATCATCGGTAGTGTACGAAAAGTCGTGACGACATCAAAGGATTTATTGAAAAGCACACACAATGGGCAAAAAAAGGGTCGAAAAGGAATCGAGTTGGAGTACGAGACGAAGAATGGCTGAAGCAAGGAAGGGAGAGGGGGGGGGGGGGCAAGTGCACGAAGAGAATCATAGTATTCGAGTCAGCGTTCTCGGTGTATGAAAGATCGAAAATTTATTCCGTTTTCGCGTCCGTATCTTCTCACGTACAAATTCGCAAGGGTTCTTATCCCGTCGAAATATCCTTCGCCAATGACGAGGAATACGAATAGGGAAGGGGTCGAACCTTCAGGGCTCCGTACTTTTGAGGATCGAGATATACTTCTCTGCGAATACACACGTACACACACGCGTGTTATATCGGGTCTCGGGACGAGCGATTGATGGAGGGAAGAGTAGGAATCCCGATGGAGTGGAAAAGTCGATCGTGAGGGAGTTTCTTTTCGTATCAGGGCGTAGTCCGTGCGATAAAGAGAGAAGAGAAATCCAAGGAAGAACGGGAAGTAAGAAAAGCGAGAATGGAGGCAAAAGAAAGTATCCCTGCAACCCACTAATACTCGTACAGACGGAAACACACGTTGAATTCAAACCCCCTATTATTTCTTCGGCTCTTCGCGTATCTATGTTCGTACGCTTGTATATGTGCATGTATATAGAGTTGAAAAGAAGAAAGGGAAGTGGGACGTGGGGAGATAATAAAATATGGGGTTTGGGTTCAACTGGTCCGGGATGAAAGAAACTTCGAGTTCGTTTTACACGTTCCTTTTTACCCTCCTCCAATGAAACGACTCTTCTTCATCCTTTTTCACTGCTCTCTCTCTCTCTCTCTCTCTTTCTGTCTTTCTTCACCCTCCCCCTCGCCTCGTTCTTCTTCTTTTCGCATACATTTAAATGAGAAATTAATTTGCTTCGCTCGGGAACACAGGGACCGTATTTGAAGACACCTCGCGTTTCCACTCGCGTTTTTCAAACCTGGTCAAGTTACCAGCGAGAAACGCGATGACCCTTATGTTTTCAGTTTTTCTCTTGTTTTTATTTTTCTTTTCTTTTTTTTTTTTCCGTAACGTCGTTGCGAAGTTTGAGTTGCGAAAAAATAAGCCAGCGTTTGTTAAATTGGTGCACCACCGATGGAATTTCATTCGAACATTCGTCGGTTTGTTTATTAACCTTCCAGGAAATAGAAATTCGATTTTACTTCGACTAATCGATTCAATGTTTTTTTTTTCTTCCGGGTAACGATTCTTTGTAATTAATTGAGACTCATTGATAATTCGACGACGATTCTCAAAGTCGAATTATGTCTTTTGACTAAAAGAGAAAAAAGATCATTTCTTTTTTTCGAGTGTTCGTAAAAATGAATTTGCTTGAAAAAAAAAAAAAAAAAAAAAAAAAACAAATCAGCGCCCAATTCGGTTCACTTTAATATTTTCAAAATGAATAATTTTTCTCGGGCGTAAGCTCACTGGCGAAAAAAGTACTTTCGCGCGGTTGGAAAAAAAAAAACGAGTTGTTTTTTTTCTCATTCTTTTTGTGCTCCAACCACGGTATCAGGATCAAGCAGTAGTTTTCCATTTGTAGGATGAAGCAGTAGTTTTCCATTAGGTCATACAGTGACCCCCAAAAAGAGGAGAATAACGATGGGAGTGAGTGGTTTTGCAAGTGGGCGGGCAAGTGTGGACGAATAAAGGTGCGAAAACACGTAAAATCCTCCTCCGAGAGCTTATTTTCATGAAGGCTGCCGAGAAGAGCAGCAATAAAGCTCCACGGAGCGGAAATGCCGCTTAATCTCGGGCCTTCCGTTTCTACCACGTGACGATCTTATTTGACTTCAGTAGCTCCGAAGTAGTTCCCCCCCCCCCCCCCCCCCCCCCCCCCCCCCCCCCCCTCCCCCTCCCGGCCCTTTTGCTCCGTTCTCTGGCCGTTCTTTTTTCACCAGCTTTTTTCACGAGCCAGAGGTGAGGCTTTGCCATCCCCAGGGACTCTTTGGCTCGACATTGCTGAGCTCCTGCCTACCATCGTGCTGCTGGAAATGGCTTATCCTTCCGCTTTCTTTTTCTTCCATTTTCGTCCATCTTTTTTTTTCCATCAGCAATTTCTCTCTCTCTTTCTCTCTCTCTCTGTCTCTCGGTCTCTCTCGGAGAGTCATGAGTGAATCGTCCATGACCGGCGACCGATTTTATCCCGAGAGCAACTCTCGCTCGTTCTCTTACCACCTTCAAATTTCAACGGAATCAACGTGTTTCCTCGTTTATCGAATAATTCACGATGATATTCATTGTTCCCAAAGTTTTCGTTGGGGCTCACAAACGCGTATACGTTTTCGAGTTTACCCGTACTAACGGACACTTGTACCTTTGTTTTATATCTAAAATAACCAGGTATACGAGAACAGGGCTCGAGCATTTACGGCCCCCCTTAAAAATTTACGATCGCCACTATACATCGAGATCCGGTGTTTCGTTTCTCTCGGATCTCTCGCAAGAAACGTGTTCGACAAGGTCATTATCATCATCGTCATTATCGATATTCTTACCTGGCTTTATTCATCGTAGAAGCAATAATAATAATAATAATGATAATAATAATAATAATAATAAAGTTTTGAAGCCTCCGGAGGGCATAATGGCGAAATTCGTTTTTTCGTTAAATAAAGTGAGCGTTGATAATCGAACGCCATTAATTCGCCTAAACGAATATCACGCAGGCAAACTCGAAACGGATAAATAAGATCATAAAAACGATGAAAAAAGAAAGAATAAAAATCGTTTTGTTGGAGGTTGATAAATCTATGGGTTCGAAACACGTTTATTAAAACTGTCGTTACGGCAGCAATATTCCGGTGTCTAGTCTTTTTTTCTTTCCTTGTTTAGTGAAGTTTGAATTGTTGGAATGCTAGGAAAGTAATTTCATTCCGTATTACATATTTATTTATGAAACGCATTTTTATAAATAATTATTTTTATTATTGATTATTTTATGTATATATTTTAGTTTTGTTTTTTTTTTATCTTGATTATTATCAGTATTATCATTGTGTTATTATTTTTTTTCTTTATTTTTGCATTTCGTATGGTTTGTTCAATTTTTTTGTTATTATAATGTTGGACTATAGTTTTTACTAGGGCATAATAAACTCTATCATCATCATCATCGTCATCATCATCTCTCTCTCTCTCTTTCTCTCTCTTTTACCTGCAATTGCCACGAGATAAACGATCGAATAATATAATAAGAAATAAAAAGAGATACAACCAAATATTTAAATCTAACGGATTGAATTCTACAATCGTTCGTTTGATCGTAAAGAATATAAAATCACGAATGACTATTTGCCTCGATAGGCGATAGGAGCTCCAATAAAAATCGGTACACCGATAATGCAAGTTTATTCGATCGTCCATAATACTCGTATTATCCTGAAAACCGAGTGATACCCTCGGCAAAACGGAATAGGGCGTTACGATGAAATTTGACGAGGCGTAAAGAGCAACGCTGCAAAGAAAAGAAAAGAAAATCATGCTCGCGCATGATACGCTGATATAATGGCGCATGAAGAATGGCAGGCTTCCGCCGAGGGAAATGGGATTCCATTTGTCGGAGGGTTAGGGAAAACTGTACTCGGTGTGTAATATGGACTGTGAGTAAGAGGCTCAAACGTTGAGGGGTGGGTTTAGAAACTACCCGACGAAATTCACGGCCTCGTATCCATTGGGGAATATAGAGATGACGGCACTTTGGGGCGAAGATGCGTTGGTATGCTCAGATCATACACGGATACTCCATTATCCATGGGAATTGACAATTTCAAGGTATACGTGTGTGTATATGTGTGGATGAATGTATAAACATACACGCACCGGTGCCATCAATGCACCAACTCCTGAATGTCGATATCCGGCCAATGAAAGGCCTCAACCCGCATGAGTTTACCTACTGAATCCCACGGTATCCGCCATCTCGTTTGCCCATAGAAAATGCAGGCTGGTTTCAAACTTGACGAATGAAAAATCCGACCACCTCCTATCAATTACTTATCCCTAACGTTTCTGTCTAATGACCCTGAACTTTTCATCGTAACGAAACGACGTTTCGTTTCTTTTTTTCATTGATTAAACATTTTTTTGTTATCCCACTGCGAATTTTACGTAATATTGAAAATTGGCAACTTCAATTTCCAAACGGAACATTTTTTATGGTGTTTAAATACGCGGAGTCTTTTCTTTTTTTTTAATCTCGTCCCCGAACGATGCAAATATCGTCACCCCGTAGATTATCTACTACCTTTTTATTTTTGAGAAATAAACGAATTACCGGCTGAACGCTAAAGCGAATTCCTGGGATTTGTATTTAAAAAATAAAGCTAAGTAAATATCACCTAAATAATTATTAGTATAATTATCAAATAATACTAGACTTACTAGACTAAATAAGTAAATTTCCCAATGGATTTCGAAGATTTTATTCAATACCCAAAAGAGCAAGACAAATCAAAATGTACCTTCCAACTTGATTTAAAAAAAAAAAAAAAAGAAAAACACGTTAGGCCTTTTTTTATCGATAATGAAGAACGAAAAGATCGTAGAAAACAGATTAAAACGATTATTAAAAATACATACGAAGTATCTGGATTTTCTTTTGAGTTGTAACTTTTCAACGAATCTTGTAGTTTTTCGCACAGGCTCAGGTGTACTCTCGCGTCACGTGGATAAGTGCAACGAACGATTTTACGTCTATGTATCGTAATAGCTCTGGGACGATAATCGCAATATCCAATTTGATTTTCCTTGGTCCTCCCAGTCGATTCTCGGCTTGACCGTTGATGTCAACTAAGCAAGAGAGCATTAGGGATGAAAGAAAGTTGCAAACGCTGAAGGATACGAAGGCTAAAGGATAGTTATATTCTTCTGGAAAGCTATCAAAGAGAATCTCCACTTTATATAAGTGTTGCACCCTCGGAGACTCCGAGCGAAAGATGGGAGAGAGTCTGAGAGAGAAACACGAGTTTGCAACCTGTACCGACAAGAAATTCATGCACTTGTGCGTGTCCGATGTAGTCCGATATCGATCTTGCCTCGTACCATATATATCCATCGAACGTCGTCTTTCATCCTTCTCGGTATAATTCTTTCATCCTCCGTCTTTATCATGGATGAATGTGAGTTGGCTTCACTCCCATCGAGCTACGTAGAAATAAAGCTAAAAAGTACTTCATCCGCGTGTCCGATATTCCCCCGGCTATGAAGAACCCAGTCGGGACACCAGTTTTCATCCTAGCGTGAGCTTCTACCATCTCCACATTTTTCATTCGACTTTTCGACGCGATCGCGAACCAGCTATAAATCGACTGTACGATACTTTTACCCCGGAACAATCCCCGGGAGAATATTATATCTGTCGCTCGATATTGCTCTGACAATTGTTTCGTCAATCGAGAAACGTCGGATCAAAGAATAGCGAGGATTCGTACAAGACGTTACGAGACTCTATTCCCTTTCGTTTCGAAAACAAAATGCCGATTTATCTTTCCAAATACACCAGTATCAAAGAATCACTCATTTTTCAAAATTTTTTATCATACTCGTAGGTACTTAAAACTTAGTGTAAAACAACGATTTGAAAAATACAAAAAAAGGAATAACATTTTAAAACAAGCACGCTGAAGCGCAAACCGGGCTTTTTGGATATATTGATTGAACCATTTTTCCCGTTTCTTTTTTCTTTTTACAAATATAATTTTTAACATTTGAATACGAAAAATCGGACAATGAAAAAATTGCTCAGCTTTGAGTATTTGTACGAGAAATAAAAATTATTTTTTTGTTTGGAAAACTATACCCATCGTTTTCAAAAATCACGTTTCCGTTTTAAAATCGCTTTTCCCGAAGTCTCCGCTATTGTTTCTTTTTTTTTTTTTTTTAACTTTTTGCACATTTTTATTTAATTGTTCCATTTTTGTTGCGAAACAAGATTAAGCATAATGGGGAAGCTGATATTTTAAATCTTTTTCCGTTAATAAAACGCTCTCCTCTTCGACTCCAGGCTTCGCCGATTTTCTGTTTCCGGTTTTGCCTTGAACCATCCATTAGGCTTCGAAATATTTGCACGAGGGCACAGGGAAACTGCCGAAAATCCATGACTACAAAAGCGTCCTTGATGACCGGTAAAAACTGCTACTTGGTAGTTATTGCGCAAGTCAGCGGTCACCGAACCGCGTAGTGGGCTAAACCGATGCCGCAAACGAACCGCGCCCCCGCGACTTTCGGTACCTTGATAGATATATTTAAAAAAAAGGGGGTAGGTAATATTATCGCGTCTATTTATTTAACACACGAGCTCGAAGGTTTTATTACGAGAGATCGTTAGTATCGTGTTACTATCGGCGAGATTATTAACGCACTTGATGGAGCTCGGTGCGCTGGTATAATCGTGATACGTGTGTATAGTCCCGAGACTATTGTGCGTTAAATTATACCGAGACCCAAGGTGCGTACGTATACGTGTATATGTTCGGAAGCATATACAGGGTGGCGAGAAAAATTATTTGCAAAAGGAAAATGGGGATGCCTCTGTTTCAATATAGTCATTCGAACCCTCGACTTTTCTTAGGTCTACTATCTTTTCAGTTTTCGAGAAAAATTAGCTATAAAATTTGCATATTTCGAATGCAACGACAATTTATATTGTTACAAAAGAATAATGGAATTTGTAAAAATGCAATTTGTCGTTCGATTCCAACGATGCAAAGTATTGTTTTCCCCTTTTGTTTATATAATTCTTTGCTCATTGATTAATTTTTTACTTTCTTATTTTTCTTATAAATTTTCAATTTAAAGCAATAAACGAAAAAAGGAGTAAGCATGGAACGAAGATATCTTGAAATGTTATGTAAATGAACATTTTTCGCGTCATCGAATTTATTTGATTTATTTAGAACGTTCAAAAAATTCTATTTCAATTAGTTTCAACAGCGAATTTAAAGGATGAGAAAAATTCGGGGAAAAATAAATAAAACGAGGTATTTTTATTCGAACGATGGAACGACGCACCGCGATCGCTTTAGGTTTTTATCAAAGTTTTGAAAACAATTTCCCAAGGAATAAGCATGACAATTTTTCAATTTTCAATTTCTATCAAAAAAAAAAATATTATTACGAAAAATACACTGTTTATTTCCAGCTGCTCATAAATTCAAATTTCGAAAAAACGTTTTCTTTTTTAAATAAAAAAAAGAAGATAACAGCAAGAATTCTTGCTTTTTTAAAAACCTTCGGAATGATAAGTCACTAGCCATAAGTCACTTTCCATAACAGAATAAAAAGAAACATACATGGATGGACCTTTATTAGTTTTAGTAAGTTTTAAAAATCCCCATATAAGCAAGGGCGATCGATGAAGCGGGAAAGATTGAAACCTCGCAGGGAAAAAGATATCCTCGTAAACTAAAAGGCATCGTAGAGGACACCTGGGGGTAATTAGGACTGAGATCGGTACGAGGTATTTCTACGATCCTTTTTACCTGTCATTTCGATCCACCCTGTATATCTTGAACTTTAGAGCCTACTTCGTAATTATAGCGTTGACAGGGCGTTAATTAAAATACATGGGGGAATAAGATAATCGTTCTCACAGGAGGTGACCACACCTTCCGCACACTAACGGAGTCAGCAGCGTTGACGCTTCTCGTCCAAGCCCTTCCATCACACTACGGGCTTCGTACATGCGAGCGAGCTATTTATGCAAGCCTCGGATCTCTTTATTAACATACAAACGATATAGGAGAACGTACGTTCGAAACGATTATGCCATTTTTTTCCCCGTCCTTTATCAAGTTTCACGCGCATACTCCGGGAGCTTCCGCTCGGAGACGCTGAGAATTTCGCGCAGAATTGTACAAAGCAAACTGCGAAGAAAGGGAAGGTGGCGAAGGTCTTTCGTTGAGCAGCAGAAACGTAGAAGAGGAATGGGGAAGAAGAAACGAGAGGAGGTGAAATGAATTCCGTTTTGTTCGCTGAGGTTGTTGGGTCTTTATTGGATGAAAGGGCCTTGGAACTGGCCCTCTCGGAAATCCATAAATACACGTAAAACTTTAATACCGAGGAATTCTTGATCCTCCCTTCAACGTTTATCTCGCTTTTACCGTCGTTTCACCGCGCTCTAGTGTCCTCGTATTCCCGAACGTTTTCATCCAAAATTCCGTCGCAAGCCACCGTTTCTTCAGCTCGAAGATAAAAGCAAGTTTTCGTTGCTCGAGTTTTCGACAGTCGGAAAGATTCACGAGGCTTCATAGATGGCGCTGTCTCGCTCGATCCTTCTTCGTCACGAAATGATCGGACTCTCTTATCCGTGATCCTTTAGGTGTTTTCTGTTTTCTCGGACAAACGCTTTTTTTTTCTCGCGCTACGATACTAAACCAAACAGGAGTAGCTCGGAGGCACTCCTGTCGGTCGTATTCAGGGAAGTGTTTAGCCAGCGGTGTTTTAACCTCAAAACGTGTGGTTAGTGGGCCTCCGTTTGGTCTACCTACGAGTAGTCTTTTAGCTACCATTCTGCCTGCCAATGAATATTAAATTGTCTTTTTCTTTTTCTTCGTTTCTTCCTCCCGTTCCGTTTTCCCTTTGGACAATTAAATGAGCGAAATCTCGGGAGCCATTCTCGTTCAATTCGTTCGATAAATATAAGTGGTCGATTTCAAAGAACGACGAGGGAATGGCAAACGTTGATGGAACGGAGCCCCAAATTTCATTCAGCCGAAAAACTGGCCGCTTCTTCGCGTGTTCCGTTGCAATCTCGGCCGTGTCGTATAATGCCATACGAGAGAACTTCGTGACTAGCACATCCACGTGTGTATTAGCTATTTTCTATGATCGACGAAAAATAACAGGTTGTTCGCGTCTAATGCCGAGAAATTCCTCGGATCATCGTTCAATCACGAGTTTCATCGATGCCTCCAAACTACTCAAGGAGAAACCGTTCTATTTGATTTTTTGTTTTTTTTTTTTTCGAAAATAGCTCGTCCTGGATCGTACAATAACGAGTACTACGCAACTGCCAAAAAAAGAACGCGAGTTTTTTTTCCACTTAACGCGTTCGAGTTGCAAAAGTCACGATGTAAATTCGCATTCAAACACATCAGTGTCAGTCGCAACTGCGAATCCAATCTATAGCACACGTAGCTTTTTTTACGCCGCGTCTTTTTCGCCGTCTTTTTGGCGATCCCCCCAACATTTTTCCCCAACGGCGTTCGATGTTTTTTTTTTGCCCCCCGTCCACTCGGTTCCGGCCAATATACGTACTCTTGGTACGTAGGAGTAATTTTTTCGTTACACGATGATACGCGCCGATCTTTTTCGCCTTTTATTTTTCTTTTTTGTTTTTTTTTTTCTTAAACCTTCCATCAACTCGAAGCGCTCTGATTGCTCTCGAGCCCGCTGTTTCTGCCTGCTCCATAGTTAGGAAAGAAAGGGAACGAGAGATGGAGAGGGAACACCTACGTCATCGCCTGGCTCCGGGCCAGACTACTCTCGAGAACGAATCTCCGACTGAACACGCGATATACACTCGTGTATCCAATCCTAACCGAAAAAACGACCTAACGACCGTTATTCAGGCCATGACGGTTCTGGAGCTTCGCCCTTTTACCTGATAAGTGTCTGGCGCGAGAAAGAGACGGCGGGAAAGTGAAAGAGCGAGAGTGAGCCGAAAGAATGCCTTCTGTTCTCCAACGTTCTGTATGTCTGTGCAATACCTGGACACTTGATAGCCCTTGCGTGTACCGTACTCAAGAGTACTCTTCCCGAAGCACCACTGGAGTGTTCCCCGAATATTGTCTCCGAATGCAACCGGGGAAACTCCCTTTATCCCTCTCTTCTTCTCTGCAGAACTCATCTGTCCTGACTTCCCACTTGTCCATCATCAGGCCTTACCGTGAATCTTGTCGTTTCGAAACGACACCGCGGAAACTTCCCAAACTCGAAATTAGCCTCATAGAGAACGAACCAAAAGATCCCTCGTCCCTCAAGAAAACACGTTGTTCGTATTATCTACACTCTGGAATTCAATGCAGCGTTGGAATCCGTAGGTTTCGTTTTTTCATCAATGTAAAAATACCGAACGTTGTAAAAAAAAAGCCAACACGTGTCACGTTCTTCAGACGTGTTCGAGAACGTCATCGGATCTTTGAGCGTCAATTGATTTTCCGCCTTGTTTCAACGGCGAATCCGGTTTAGCGACGCCCGATGACGATTCGATCTACGCCGCGACGTGTACAAAACTATTTCGAGATATAACGTAACGGTGGATCAAAATGACAATAATAATCGCGATAACAATCGGAGATCGAGGCCGAAAAGTGTCACGCGATACACCGAGTGAAAATCTATACGTAGCGTTGTAACCGCAGAGCAGATTGTATCGATACGTTTGGAACGTTCGGCTCATGGTAAAACGGAAAATGGACTTCGCAGCTGCATAATTGTACAATATTGAATTCGATGATCGCCCGTCGGTGAACTCTGCACAAGTATGCCTATATGGGCGGTCGTTCCGTAGAACGAGAACACACGAAATGTCGAATAAATGGTTCATGGGTATTCTCATTGGACGTCGAGTGAAATGCCTCGCTCGCGAATTAAAAGCAACCACGGGTAATATGGAAATCAAAGGCGTACCTGTTTTAACGTTCTCGTCTATTCGTTTCCGTCTCACTCACCGCAAAAGCTCGTATGCAATATTTATGTAATGAAAGAGATAGGGATGGAGAGAGATAGAGGAGGTAGAGAAAGAGGGAGAGGGTGATGGAGCGGGGAGAAAGGGAGGGAGAAAAGTACCATATATATGCGCGCACGGAGAAATCGATATCTCTCGTCTGGCTCTCGGGGTCGTGCACAGCCACCCACTCGTCCACGTAACACACATACACCAGAGATGTTCCACCATCGTTCGTGTTCCCAACGAGAACAAACAGCGAACGCTCCATCATGATAAAGTATTCTTCAATGCACATCGCTGCGCTCTATCTCTACCGTCGAATTGTCCATTAATTTGAATTATCACGAATTCCAGCTAATGACACCAAGATTCATCGATAAATTGGCATTTGATACTATTTTCGATGAAGTACCGACTGCGCACTCGTGATAAAACATTCTTAGCGATCGATACGGTACATTTGCATTCCCAATGCTCCTACGTATGATCTTTCGAGCTGTGTTCAGTTTCCACCTTTTCTTCAATGATACCTTATACTTATCGTTTCGCTATTACCCGTTCCTGAGAATAGAGCAAGAGTTGCCCAGACCTTTAACACTAGCAGCGTCAGAATGCGTTTGCGCGAGGGTACGAGGAATCGGTCAAATAATCACTAGATCAATCAGCTATGTTTCGGTTTAATTAGGTTACTGCGATTACTTGAAAATCACAAAAAAAGGTTTGCATTTCTGTCTAGATTTTTTGCGAAAACACGATACAACCTTTGTTAACGACTAGTCAAAAAATAAAGCAAGGAAAATCAGTAAGGACAACTAATTCTACCGCGAATGAGCAAAACGGATGTTTGGGCAAATATATTAAAAGTTTTACCAGCAGCGCTAGCGTAGCTATAGCTTACCTTCAATCTGCTATTCCTTCATTATACGTTGGGCCGTCGTCTCAAATTCAAGTTGCCTCGAGCGACAAACTATTTTCTCAAAATTGCGGTTGTAGGCTAAGCCCTGAAGGCTCTCTCTCCCAACGAATCCAATACGTCGAGCGGGTTCGCACGAACGAGTTAGAAACGAACGGCGCATTGACATTTACGGGCAATTACTATTTGAGACGTACTAATTATGTTGCAGGTGTATTGGTGGTGAACGTAACGTGGAGGGGTAAGACGTACGTCGGTACGTTGTTGGATTGTACGAGGCACGATTGGGCGCCCCCGCGTTTCTGCGACTCTCCTACGAGCGATTTGGACGCGAGGACGCCCAAGGGACGGGGAAAGCGCGGTCGCGCAGCGGCGAACTCG
>JAPYZI010003992.1:0-5000 GCA_030523105.1 Ophioninae sp. A BG-2022a | reverse complement strand
AGGGTGTGAAGCCAACTATGGAAACCCAAGGCCCCCCGCCACCACCGACGTCTCAGTACGCCTACATACATCCCGGATACATGCCACCTCAGCATTACGGTGGTCTACCGTTCGACCCGAGTCATCCGGTATATCGGGGCTTGAGTCCGATGCTCGTACCTGGCCCGTACTCCGGCAATCCCTATCTCCATCAGCTGCCGAGGTACCACGCGCCCGAGGATCTCAGCAGACCACCCGGCAAGGCCCTCGATCTCTTGCAGCATCACGCCAACCAGTACTACTCGGCTCACAAGATCCACGAGCTTCAGGAGCGCGCCCTCAAATCACCAACCCCAAAGACGGCCTCCTCGTCGGCGAGCCCGTCGGCTGCGGGCCCCACGCCGGCCAGGCCACCGAGCGGTCCACCGACTTCCGCCGCTGGACCCGGACCGCCTCCGCCTGGCCAGCAACAGGGCGGCAAACAGCAACCCGGTGTCAACCAACAGGGCCAACAGGGCCCGGTCGACGGGAGCGTCGGTAATCTCGGCAAAGACAGCAGATCACCCCCACCCCAGAGGCACGTTCACACCCACCATCATACGCACGTCGGACTCGGTTATCCCCTATTGACGGGACAGTATCCCGCGCCCTACGGAGGTAAGCCCCTCGTCCGACCCTGACAGTAAGGCTACCGGCGATCCGCGGCTCCAACTCGCTGAATCAGGGAATCATTAGACCGTTGAAAAATCGATTAATGATTTGAAAAAAAAAAACAAAAAAAAACAAAATTGATACGAAAAAACGAACACACAAACGGAAATCGTCGGTTGGCCCTACGAAAACAAACAAACAAACAAAAAATCATCACCCGCGCCCTTGACCCTGTTCGCTCGACGCAAAAATAAATACGAAAACGAATATAAGAGAACAAACAATTCACACGAATCGTTGCCACCGAACGCCAAACAAGAAACTATGAAAGTTCTCGCTGATAATGTGACGTGATGTGGAAACAAAAGAGGAACCACTCGTGACGAGTGATTCCTGGATTTAGTGATCTCTCACCCGTCGCGAGCTTTGAACGGTCCAGGTGTGTGCGCTTTTTTCGGCTGGATGAAAAACTATGAACTGTTATTATTACTATTCGCATATTATTATCATTATCATCGTCATCATTATTACTATTATTATTATTATTATTATTATTACTACGATATACCTATATATTTTTTTTAAACGGTGACGACGCGGTCGTTCGTTGCGTACCGCGCGGACTACCGAGCCTCGACGAAACGATCGTCTCTTTTACAATTGTAACGAGAATCATCGAGGACCGAACGAGAGCGAGAAAAACGGATGAAAATGAAAAACTCCCCCTTCGTTGCTTCTCAACATCGCGCGCTGTGTACATTCGCGATAACTTCGGACCCCGCTCGCAATTTCTTTTTTTTTTTTCTTTTTTTTTTAATTTTTCTTCGGACGACGAATCGTCGACGGGAAGAGGGAAATAACACGAATTCACCGTCGATGTCTCGTTATCAGGCGCCAATTCTAGTCGAATCGCGATAATCGAGCGACGGTACGTAAACCGAAAATGAGAATGAAAAAACGAAATATCTCTCTCGCGTTCGTGAGACTCATCGATGTGAATACGGGAACGTTCAAGGGGGCCTAAGAGGGAATCGAACGGGCTTTTCTCTTCGATTATGTTCGTTTACTCGGGTATATCGCGTTGAACCTCCGGAAATGGGGAAAGGAAATTAAAAAAAAAAAAAAAAAAAAAACGCGTTCGCGTATGTTTTATTTTGTACCGCGTCCGACTCCACGGAGATTCAACTGTTATCCCTTTGTTTCTTGTAAATAGTGAAATTATCTTGGCACGCGAACTCGAATGGGAACTCAATTGATGATACAACCGGGAAACTCAGTCGCGTATGAAAGCGAACGCGAACTCGATCGAATAATAATTCAACACAAATACGTAACGATTCATTTTTCGACTCGAGATTCGTATCGGACACCGGGATAAACGCGAATTCGGTTGGCTCGCCGCTAACGAAGAATTCTCGTAAACCTGTCAAGGTAGGGTTAGTTTAGAATTTTAGGCTAGTTCAGACTGTGATAATTATTTATCGTGCTTCTCTCTCCGAACTTATACACCGATGAGAAATGTAATTGAAAGCCGAAGGAAAACGCGGTACGTGAACAAAAAAAAAACAAATAAAAAACAAAAAAGAAATACGAAGAAACCGGGTACCAGCGAGCGCGATAGAAAATCACTGTTGCGATTTTTGCGCTCGAGACACGAGTGGAATCCTCGTGGTCTTCCAAGCTTATATTTCGCGATACCTTGAAACGATCGTACACGAGACAAGGAGAAACGGAACAGCGATAGAAAGAAAGAAAGAGAGAGAGAGAGAGGGAGAGAGATCCGATATGCGTTCAATTTTGTTCTTTCACTTCTCCGATGGATCGTAAACGTTGAAGAAGAAGAAAAAAAAAAAAATCTGAAACACGGAGAAAACGAAAATGACGGGCGTTTCAGCGCCGAAAACGACCGAGTGTATCTTATCGTAGGACAAAAATCACTGCCAGGTTTTCCCCCGTAAACGGGGAATTCCCTCCGCAAAAAAAAAAAAAAAAAAAAAAAAAAAAAAAAAAAAAAAAAAAAAAAAAAAAAAAAAAAAAAAAAAAAAAAAAAAAAAAAAAAAAAAAAAACACATAAAAACGCTTCTCTTCATTAGCCGTTCACATATCCAATCAGATCTCCTTTTATCGATGTGATCACTGTAAATGATGTGTAGATCGTGTAGCGCTTGTGCGTTTTGAATCAATGTGGACGTAGAGGCTAATCCTCCCTACCGCTTTGCCCCTGCGCCTCCGGTATCCGAGAAATCAACGAGACGGTCCGAACCGATCTTTCGCGATCATCGTACTCTTTTTTTTTCGTATTTTTTTCTCTCGCGCATCATCGTGGATGCGCAATAGTGGTGTATCCTTCGCGAGACGCGAACGGGTCACGTGGGTTGCGCCGGGCCATTCCTCAATCTTTTTAGCCGGAATTTTTCTTATTCAAAAATGGAGCTGGCGAGATCGCCGATCGCTTTCGTTGTCGAGGTTTCCTCGATGCACGTTTAACGAACAGAAATAACTAATTTCTTGGCACATACGAGTATATCAATTTTTCTTGTCGATCGTAAAAAAGCCGCGATTCCAATAAATCGCTTCGAATAAAAACGGAAAATCATTGCTCGATTTTCCGATATTTCGAATTGTTTGAATCGAGCCACGAACCGAGCGGTTGGATTACGCACATCGTGTTTCTTATTTGTCTTCTTTTCGCTTGGTTTTTTCTTTTTTTTTTTTCTCTTTTTTTTTTTCTTTTTTTGGCTAAATGAAAAAAACTCGGTGTTTGTTGCAGCGGCAGTGCTGGCGACTCAGCAGGCCGCCGCGGTAGCTGCGTCGGTGATATCGCCTTTTCCGCCCAAGTGACCCACGGCCCCTGTCGCGCCCGTACCCGTCGCCGGAAACTCCGCACAAACCCATCACAATCATCCGGCTACGAACGTTGGAGGCTCTGCCCACTTGCACGGCAATAACGGCGGCAGGCAGCCTTAGGACGAGCGAGAAGACGCCTCGATAAGAGACGAAAATAAGCGATCGAAAAAGCAAATAACGAACGGTTCTCGAACGCGCGCTCAAACGAGATACGAACGAACGAACGACGCCGAACTCGCCCGGAAGTTTCGTTGAAACGTCGAAACGAATATTTCGAACGAAAAACAAAAATTTAAAAAAATGTAAAAACTAAGAAAAACACACGGACGAACAAATGTTAATTGTCGATACTTTCGTGGTGGTCACTGTGGCTCCAAAGACTGAACGATAGCCGACGAAACGAAAAATCACGTGATGAAACATCAGGCGAAATCGAGATAGGCGTGAAAAACCTAATCCCGTTCGAAAATTTGGAACGATTAATCCAAACTCGACGAAAACTCGTAAATTCGTAGCGCGAAATCATTACCATTGATACTTCGTTCGAATGAGAATTTAGGGAAGACATTTTTTATTTTTTTTCGATGGTTGGAAATTGAATTCTCGTAGCGGGGTTCCTCCAGCGCACAAACGCGCGAATCGTGCACGAAAAAAAGAAAAAACCAAAAAGAAAAAACAAAAACTCTAAGCGGGAAGTTTTGAAATCCTCGACGTGCCCTCGCAGGATGCGTTTGTTCGAAGCGTGCTCGGACACTTCCGCTCCGTTTTCTTTCGAAGCTCCAATTTTCGTTCCAATTACGACGTTTGGGACCCTCGGACCGAGTCAAAAATAGGATCGATGCATCGCAATTATTGCGACGCGTTCGGACCTCTCGGATTTCCACTCGACGACGAATCATGTACGAAGCCATAAAAGATAATACGAGACGCGGATGAAACAAACGATAAAAAAAAGAAAAAATCGAAACGACCCGAAAAAATGACCCAAATGAATTTAAAAAAAAAAAAGAATCATTTTTAAAAGCACGACGACTCGTCGATTACGATAATTGTATGAATACTCCTCCTCTGTATCGACTTCGTAGACGTAATTTAAGAAATGAGGCGTACGTCACCTCGCTGTAATAAATAATTATGAATAATAAATCATTTCAAATAAAAATATTAAAAAAAACGTCGAATCCTCTGTGTACATAATGTAATTAATGACGGGATACGTTGTAGCACGTATACTACAACTATATATAGAACATATATGTATATATTTATATATACGTACATATATGAATATATATATATATATATATAAATATATATATATATTCCTGTATGTGGTAATGTATGAATATATATATATCGTATCGAAATGTATACATTTAATTGTAGTTGAATTTGGAGAATTGTAATACGAATAATTGTAACGAGATGTCACGTACTGTGCACACTTTCTCCCCTTAAGCGTTTTTTTTTTTTTTTTTTTTTTTTTTTTTTTTTTTTTTTTTTTTTTTTAAATTTTTTTGTTT
>JAPYZI010003991.1:0-15416 GCA_030523105.1 Ophioninae sp. A BG-2022a | reverse complement strand
TTTGTATTAATATCGATATAACTTACTAAATCGTTCGACGATCATATTTTTTCGTTGGTCCGTTAGATCTTTAAGTGTTTGATTAATCTAAATCTCATTTTTTGTAAAAATCTCATGGAATTTCCGTGATATATATATATGTCGTTTTAAAGTAACCGGAAGTTGGCTTTTTTCACCTACCGAAGTAAAATTGCCTTGAGAAATTACAATTTTGAAATATTAATTACTCGGAAATTAGGTCGATGAGTGCAATTGAAATTTCAACGGAATAACTAGATATACTAAAATTGTAAATATTTTTTAAAAAATCGTGTAAATCTCATGCATTGACCCACCCCTATAGGACGACCTTAATCTGGAATTCAGATAAAAAAAATAGAACCGGTTCTAGTGTTAATTCGTACTAGAATTGAATATCCCAATGAGACAACAATCTCATTACGATTCGACACGATTTAGAAACGTCAGATCCCAATATGATGAAACAACCACGTGTTTGTTCAAAGGTGAAACCGCCAAGGGTGAATATCCTCTCGAGTGCGTGCGCACCATGGCCAATATCTGCAAGGAAGCCGAAGCCGCGATCTGGCAGAACCAAATATTTTCGGATCTCTCGGCGAAAGCTGTACCACCGATCGACGCGACTCACGCGGTCGCCATTGCATCCGTTGAAGCTTCGGCCAAATGTTTGGCCAACGCTATAATTGTTATTACGACTTCCGGTCGCTCCGCTCACTTGATATCCAAGTACAGGCCGCGATGTCCGATAATCGCTGTCACCCGGTTCCATCAAGTCGCGCGACAGGCTCATCTCTATCGCGGAATTTTGCCGCTTCATTATACGGGTATACGATTACTGTTGGTTTATTGACTCGACCTTCAACTTTGAATCGTTGGAACGCAACGAATATGATTTTTTTTCCGAAATTTCTTTGGTAGACTCGGTCTACGAAAATCGTATAAAAAAGATGTTCAGTCTTATCAAACTGTCTACAAGTTGTATCTGTTGGATATGATTTTTTTTTTGCATGAAAATAGGATATCCAATAGAATTTTTGTTTTACCTTGACGATACACATTTCAATCCTAGTTGATGATAAAGTTTGGTTTTCAATAAAACCAATTCCAGGACGAAATGGAATATTCCAGCTGGATCTTGGGCTTGGAAAAATGTACTGAAATTTTGGACTTTATTCGTCTTCTAGAACCTACACTTGCCGATTGGCTGAAGGACGTTGACGTTCGTGTTCAATACGGAATGAACTTTGGCAAGAGTCGTGGATTTTTGAAGAACGGCGACTCCGTGGTAGTCGTAACTGGCTGGAAGCAGGGTTCTGGTTTCACAAACACTCTTCGTATCGTGTACGTAGAAGATGATTTTACGCGTGAAAATTCTGCATGTTCGATAACAAGCGAGAGCGACTCGTACGAGAATCTCATCTGAACGCGCACTTTTATGATTCATGAGAATCTTTAACGCTCGAATTTTCCATCGAATGCATGCAAACTTTTTTCCTCGCATCTTTCACGATTTTATAGTTTCTCTTATTCATCGCACTTTCGATCTTTCGCTTCTGCAAGATTTTCTTCTAACTTGCATGTTCATCAGCGATCGTCGCATGCGATTGTTTTCTTCGTTTCGACCGTTAAGCCTCGTTCTCATTCTGTCTTTCGCATGTATTAACAACTGGTAAGTTTTCTGGTGCACAAACATTGTACAACTATGTATCACGATGTTTCATTAAAAGAAAGAAAAACAAAAATGAAAATTGCATGTTCCTAACCTCTCTGTGCTGTGTCGTCTCATTATTAAAGGACATATAGAAGATTAGAAAACTTGACCAGCTAAGGGGAATCGAGGATTTCGAAAAATATTGAGGTTATGTCGATCTTCTACGTGTCCTGAATCAAGTTCTCGAATATTCTTTCAGCATTCTGCAGCGGTATAACAATCACACCAAACTTATTCGTTAAACCCGACTTGAAAGCATGCCGAATCGACATTTTCCAACCTCCGTCCATTTCTACTCGTTAACCTAACTCTGACTGACTTCCATCAAAATCTTAACCTATCAATGGTGTAGGATCGTAAAAGTGTTGCCACATACAGTACATATACTGTTTGTCGTTGGTTAGGATAAAAACACGTAAAACATAACCTCGAACCGTTATTTCTCAAATATAGTAATATAACCTCATACCATGGATTCTCAAAAGTTTTTCATTTTTGAGAACTCCTGGTTCAGACATTCCACCTACGATATTTTTAGTTCCAGCTGATAATGGAATGTTAACCAATAAGAAGCAATTTCCGCTGTTCGTAGCTACAAATGAGTTGCTTTCGCGAACGTACACGTGTCAGTGCTCGATCGTTGCTTCAGCGTATCAACGGTCATTGTTTGCCACGTTCCTCTTCCTTGATTACAGAACCGTCGAATGAGCTGGCACCGACTGGTTTTGGTGTTGAAGCACGGCGCTGGATAGATGTAATAACCATAAATGATCTGACATCTGCCATTTCTCTGTACCTTCGCGATTGAACGTCATCGAGGGCTGTTGATGAACCAGCGGTGGCGTGCCTCATCCGGGTGGTCATCAAAATGCTGTCTTTGGTAGATTCAGTATTATCCGGTCACAGCATAATTTATCTTTTCCTTATATGTACATATACACATGTGTATATATATATATATATATATACAGAACCAAGTACTACAGCGCAGGACAAAGTACGCGGCGGAATAACCTTGTATAGTACCTAAATCATCCCAGTAATAAATTGTGCGATATACATTATTTTCTTGTACGGACACTCTCCTATCCGATGCAAAGTCCTAGTCCTGCAAAAGTACGTCGAATGATGCTGTTAACCTCACTAAAACGGTACACGCGCACTTCAATCATCGATTATCCTCGAGACAATTTTGACAAATTTACTCTTGGGTTGTTTTCTACTCTTTTATTTTGGGTTTTTGGTTTTTTTCACGAATTTCGATTTTTTAAAAATGAATTTACTCTTGTTTGGATTTTTTTAATCACGAAATGCGATCGCCGAGTGTCAAAATGTATGTTTCTATCGGGATTAGGTCGGGCTACTCTTCCGTTCCAAATTCGCTTCGACGAAACTTTCTAACCTCTTTCGGCAATACGGTAATATTATTTTTTTCGGTAATTCGGTATTCTGATACATGATACGTGAACGAATGCATGATCGTGCTTCGTCAACGAAGAAAACTGCTTGATCGACGCACAGATGTCGCTCCGTAACCATCGCTACGAGGAAAACTAGATCGACGTTAGATAAACATGGAAACAATTGAATACGAAGGATTCATAAATTTTAATCGTTACTAACGTCAGTATAAAATTTTAAATTCGTCGGAGTATACGTATGAAAAGAGCGTTAAAAAATGTGATTCGGAGATTGATCAAGTCGATCATATTCGCAAGAATAATTTTCACGTCACGAGAAATTCAGTTTTGGGCGCAGGAATATAACGAATTCGTGATGTCGGTGTGTACGAATATATCAAATAGTTCGTCGTTCGAAGGATGTCCCGGTATGCCGTGGGTAAGCTCGTCGTTGCGTAGCGAAAATTGACCCGCCATGTCTGGCCGTTTGAAAGTGCTAATGTAAATGTGAAAAAGCGTTGTACTGTTTTAACGGAAGAATTTTCGAAAATCATGACTAAAGGAGTGAAATAGAAGTAGTTAGTCGATTAATGATGCTTCCATCATATTTTGCCCATAAAAATGGTCAACGAGGCATAAAAAATTGACGAGCCTTCATTAATTTTCTTTATTCGAACAGACGATGAAGTTGGAGGAAGAACCCGTGGTCGCGAATCAATTAAACGCAGCTTATCAAAGCACTAATATCGATCATATGATGCGATTAAACGTCGAATCCACGAGTAAACCTTGGAGACTGACTAAAATAATAATAACTTTGGGTGAGTGGTGATAAAAGACTGGTTGGTACTTTCGCCGCTTGGAGAAGTGGCGCATCAGGTGCTTTAGCATCTTTATCGCCACTTTTATGTCGCACATAAGGCATCTCGAGCAACCGTCTTATAGTCCAATCGAGCAACTCGGGGTTCTGAAAAAAATGAAAAATTTCCACCATCGTCTAAAACCTAATTGGCATAAATTAAAGGGAAATATTCGTTTATTTCGATTTTTTAAGTTAACTCTTTTGTCCAATTTTTTGAGAGGGAAAATAACTAACTAAGAAAAGAAATTATTTGTAACATTCATTTTCCACAATTAAAGTAAAAAAAGTTCAAGTTTGTTTACTGAAATAAAAAATAACGTCTGAAAATTTTTATAAACATTGATCTTGATCTTAAACTTTAATTAATCTTTTTAAATTTTAATATGGTTTTTTTTAAATTTGATTTAATTTAAAAAAAAATTACGTTATTATGAAATTGAATAAAATAAATAATAGAATTTATTATGTTTAATTTCACGTTTCCATCTTAATTATTTTTGCCAATTCAGAGGAACAAAAAGCTTATTTTCACTTGCGATCATGTGAATATTCGTAATTGTTACGTTTCGCGTAGGAGACAAAAATTCAAACGTTGCTGGAATCAAAAAGGTCATCAATGCTGGTGCCAATATCCTTAGGCTGAACAAATCTCACGGTGATAAAAATTGGCACTGCCAAACCGTCGAAGCCATCAGAAAAGTCCAGGATTTAAAGAAGGGCAGCAAAGTTCCTTGTAGCACGTATTTACCACTTGCGATTGCATTCGATCTTCGAGGACCGGAAATACGGACCGGAGTCTTCAACGGAGATTCGAAAAGTCCGGTACTTTTGAGAATTTTTCAATTCCACTGATTATTTCAACATTTTAACGTCTTTTTAATTGACTATTGGTTAAAATTATTTAATAGTTAATAGATATAAAAAATCGAACAAAATTTATGTTTTATAGTTTATAGAGAATTGTCATTTCTGAAATTTTCAAGCGTTCTTCATTAAAAAATGGTTGGTGATATTATAAAAATTACGTTCCAAATTGAATAAAATAAAATAAAATTAAATTAAATCAAATCAAACCAAATTAAATTAAATTTAATTAAATTAAATTAAATCAAATTAAATTAAATTTAATTAAATCAAATCAAATCAAACCAAACGAAACCAAACCAAATAAAATAAAATAAAATAAAAATAAAGCTGTCGACCGCAAAGGGTTAACGAATACACGCCCGTTCAATTTCATTATCACTTTTCTCCAATTTATTTTGGCATTCGCGAGACTTGTTTCTTCAACAGCGTCACTTCAGTCGCGATACTTTTCTTCCGATAAAAAAAGTCTTGTATCTGAAGAACCGATACAATATTTAAATCGATGAAATTTATAATTGCGCTATATGACAATACGTTTTTTTTCCCTCCGTCTTTTTGGTTCGCTGATTTTCATTTCGCTTGGCCGAACACGCGAAAACGTTAATTAAAACACGGTGATAGGTAACAACAAAAAAATGGTGATAAAGAGAAGAAATTCCTTTCACATCTGAGACAGGGTCGAGCCGTTTTCACGGAGGGCGACGCCGTCAAACTTTTAACGGACGAGAAGTCAAAGAGGGCTGGCGATTCTACAGCTTTTTGGATTTCATGTTCTCGGCTACCAGCTGTCTGTCAGAAAGATGATAGAATAACGCTCGATCGTGGCACTGTTCAACTTCAAGTTTCTCGCCCCGGTTGGTGCCTTTTTTTTCATTGACGAAGACGTACGAAGTTCCGAAAATCGTAATCCTTTCATCGATCTGATATTTCCCATAAACTTGCCTTTCGATATTCCAAAATTCTGAAAGTATACAATTAAATAACATTCTTGGTTTATTTCACGGTTATTTGCAGACTTCAATTGGGATTTATATTTACTATTACATTTTTGGAACATTTATATTTTAAGATTTTTAAAGTACGGAAAAATAGTATTTTTTATATTTTAAACTTATATATTATTTTTTTTTTTTAATATTTCAGAGCCCTCAATTGGAATTTACATTGATAATTATATTTTCAATCCATCAATGTTCTAAGATTCTAAAAGCATTGGAAAATAGTATTTTTCATATTTCAAACAAAGCTCTCAATTAGCATTTTTCAATGTTAAAACTCTTTTCAAAAATCGTTTTCTTTTTATATTTTACAAACGTCCAGATAATTTTGTAAATATATTTAAATCAATGAGCATTTTTCGATTTTAAAACTTATTTCAAAAATCATTTTTTGTTTAAATTTCAAGCAGAGCCGACAATTAGATTTGTTCAATTTTCAAACCTTTTTTCAAAACCGCTATTTTTTCTATATTACAAACATACAGATAATATTGTAAATATTTTAAACAGAGCCCACAATTAGCATTTTTCAATTCAACAGCTTTATCCCTGATTTCTAATCTTGCTTTTAATTTTAAAAACGCGATTACGCGAAACTAGATGAACGATGCGTCGAGTGTACAGTAACAAAAGGTGGAACTTTGAGCGACGAGAAGAGTCTCGAGCCGATCGACACCGCTATCGATTTGCCTGATATTTCGGAAGAGGACGAAGCCGATATCGAAAATGCGGTTAAACTGGACTGCGATTTTATCATCGTGTCTCACGTTCGAAACGGCCAGACGATCTGTAAAGTTAAGGAACGAGTAAAATCGTCGGGTTAGTCATTTACTTTCCATAAATAATATGAATTGTAACATTTGAATTATTCGTTGGACGTAAATTTTTGGTCGTCCTGTAGTCAACACTCAATAGCAAATATTGGCGTTAATCAATCTGTTCACCTTTGGAAATACAGGCACTCGACCGATTTGCATTCTGGGAAAGATATCCTCGAAGCAAGCCCTCGATAGTATCGATGACGTGGTCAGGCAAGCCGACGGAATAATTATTGATCGTCGTTCCATTGAACTCGACGTTGGAGGGGAAAAACTTTTTCTCGTTGAAAAGTCCGTCGTGGCGAAATGCAACAGGGTCAGTTATGGCTGAAGCTGAAAAAAAGTTTAAGGTGTTTCATAAATAATACGCGATAAGGTAGCGACGGGTGGCGCTCAGCGTGGCGAGCTCCGATGTAGGCGTGAAGAACGGGCTGAAGAATTGATGCTGGCTACGAGTACAAAACTGTGTAATCTTTCTAAAGTAACGTTAAGTTTAAACGAGCCCGAGCTCTCGCCTCTGATCTCTTCGTTACAAACGTTTCGAAACAACATTAATTACAACTGTTCCAGTCCTATGCAACATTTTATCCAATTAGCTCATTTTCTCGACCGTTAAATTAAATAAAACTTTTTTATACTGTTTTTCACTTTTTATCAGCCAGCTTTTATCGAATTAGTTTTTCTCACTCCATATTTGTTTTTACGGCGCGTTGTTCGCGATACGTATTCGTATTAATATTATCAACTCGTTACGATGGTTTATTATTTATTAAAAAGATGACCAAATAATTATTTAATTAATATCAATGAATTATAGTAATATTAATATTACTATAATTATATTTACACATAATTTATATATATATATATATATATATATATATAAAAGTCAATTTTATTTTTATGATTCTTATTAATTAAATAATTATATGCATACGTACTCGTGTATCAAATCGCTCAAAAAAAAAAAAACTTAATCAAAATCGTTTCCCAGCATCTATTTCCAAGTTTTCGTTTATTGAAATATAATTAATGAAGTTTATGGATCAGCTAGTTAATCGACGTATGAACAGTTAATACCATTTTACTTGTTCATCGAGTAATTCATTATTCCCGAATACGAAATAACTCATGTTAATTATTACTCAATCTCTATTATTTGAGTAATAATTAATTATTTGTTAATGAATCAAATATCAATTGAATAATCGTATTGACCGGTAATCAAATAATTACGTTCCATATTATTAATTATTGATTAATTAATTGTTTCCAAAATGAGTTATCGTTACTGAATTACTTAATTGTTTCCTTTTTTTACCTTTTTAGGTTTTTCGACCTCTTTGAACCATTTTAGGTATTTTCCTCTTTTGACCTTTTCACATTCATCCCCATCTATTTTTTTCTTCGTTATTAATTCGTTTTTGCAAATATTTTCGAAAAGTTCTAAGCTTTTGGATATTCCTGTGAAAAAAACGAAGGTCGGGAAACCGGTAGTGGTCGGATACAACGTCGTTACCGGTGACAACAATAGCGGGACTAAATTGGATCTCAGCCTAGTGGCAAACG
Source organism: Ophioninae sp. A BG-2022a (assembly GCA_030523105.1). Taxonomy (NCBI): domain Eukaryota; kingdom Metazoa; phylum Arthropoda; class Insecta; order Hymenoptera; family Ichneumonidae; species Ophioninae sp. A BG-2022a. The sequence goes on along the minus strand of JAPYZI010003991.1, from coordinate 7,170 downwards.
CCGTTCTTGAGGGTGTCGACGGTATTCTTCTCGCCACCGGTTCTCTAAACGTCGAGGAAACCGTGAATCTTGTACAACGCGTTAATCTTGTCTGTCGCGAAGCCGAGAACGCACGCTGGCAAAGGCAGATCTTCCAAGAGCTCTCGTACAAGGTACTTCGTTCAACCGAACCAATCTCGAATCTCTCTCGAAAAGTTTATCCGCCGTTGCTTCCGGAAACACTGCAAAATGAAAATATGGACGTGAAAAAAGGGAGAAAAAACGGTTTTTTTTTAGTTGCTTTTTGCTGAAAAAATAGTAAAAGTGAAAAGAATCCAATTTTTTAAATTCTAATTTCTTCCATTTTTAAATTCTCTTCCGATTTATACTGTTTTGAAATTTTTAATTTTTGAAATTTGCTTCCAATTTTTCCTTTTTTAAATTTTTTTCTCCAATTTTTCCTTTTTTAAATTTTTCTTCAAATTTTTATATTTAGAAATATCTTCCTATTATTCCTTTTTCTTAATTTTTCCTCGAATTTTCCTTTTTTTAAATTTCTCCCAATTCTTCCTTTTTAGAAATATTATTCTATTTTTTCTTTTTTTAATTTTTCTTCGAATGATTTTTTTCAGAACTATTTTTCATTTTTTTAAATTTCTCTTTCAATTTTCCTTTTTAGAAGTATTCTCTTTTTTTTTTCAAAGTTGATTTCCGCTTCGATAACGTTCACAAAATTATTGTTTGTTAACCGAATTCTTTTTGAGGATCGAGCAGGTGCAACGATTGTGCGATTAAAATGCTATTATCGAAGGTACGAGCTTATCTATGAAAAATAATATAACCAATCGAAGCGCAACATTGGTGGATCCCTTTAGGCTTCGATTCCCGTAGAGCCGAGCCACTCGATAGCCATATCCGCCGTTCAGTTATCTCTGAAATGTAACGCATCTGGAATAATCGTGATTACGACGACGGGTCGAACCGCTATGATGTTATCGATATATCGACCTCGTTGTCCAATCGTCGCGATAACTCGTTACGGGATTGTCGCTCGCTGGCTGCAATTATACTTCGCCGTGCATCCACTTCAGTACGCGAGTGAGCATATGACGCTTTACAGTTCTTTTCACATTCTTCAAATTTATATTTTTATATTCGTTTCTATTAATTTTTACATTCTTTATATTTATATAAAGAAAATATTCCAAATTCACAAGCTTCTTCGCAATATTTATTTTTCCTTTCATTCATTTTCTTATTTTTATTTTCAGTAAGGATTTTTTTTCGAACAAAAAAAAAAAAAAAGAAGCCAAAGAAAATAAACTGAGGAAAAGAAATCTTAATTTTGTATTATATTTGCTAAATTTTTTCAATATTTTCAATATTCGAAAAGAACGAAAAGTGAACATTAAAAAATTGAAAAAATAAAGAAAAATAAGAAGACCAAAAAAAAGTATCGTTGCGTTACAACGTTCCAAGCTTAAAAAATTTTCTCGTGTTTCACGAATGCCAAACCCAAGAAAGTTACGAACTTCCCATGCTCGTAACGATTCAATTACCAGGAAACCGATCTAACTACCAAAATCGTTTTCATCGCATATTCTCGATCATAGAAATTATTTCGGCAACCTTAAGATATCTATGTACAGCCAGATTATTAGTGTGTCATTTCATCAATGCCCGATCCGTTTGCGAAATAATTTTAACGTTTCCACGAAACGTACCTTGTGGGCGTAGCTCGGCCAAAAGAGGATTGGCGGAAAGACATGGATGAGAGAATTCAAAGCGGCATGAGGTACCTCCGGAAAAATGGTTACGTCGAAACTGGTGAGCCCGTGGTGATAGTAAGCGGATGGCGCTGCGGAAGCGGCTTTACGAACTGCATAAGGGTCGTGTACGCGTCGCCTCGTTTTGTGCCGAACAGCGCTCAGGATTTTGAAGATATTTGGTAGTTTTCCGCTGAAAACGTGTTTTCCGATGATATCCCTCGTTACATCGGGAAGAAAAGAATGGTTTGGGACTTCGAGTATTTTACGCACGTAACCTGTATAAATTTCTGTAATTCGAACAGTAACATTCAAAATTCGGGTCAATTGTCCATTTCTATATATTAAGGGTAGTAAAAAAAATCCATTATCTTCTGGAGTCAAAACAACTTAAAGAAACCCAAACAAATCCGAAAAGAAATCCATTATTTTTTGGATTTAATCAATCACGAAACTGTCGCAAAAATTTGTTCGGTACGAAATTTCATATTTCTAACGCCATCTAGCGTAATCCGATCGGACTTGTACAACTTCGAGATACACATAACTAGAGCCATCTATTGGAAAAAGCATGGATTTTTTTTCTACACTAATATAAACACACATATATATATATATATAGAATCGAAATTTCCGATCTGCGATACTTGTATTGGCTTCGCTCGTAGTTTCTGCGTGACGCAGCTGATTGACAAGAGTCCGTTTTTGAAATAAAATGATATCTGGTTCACAGAGTTCGAACAGATATGAAAACTATCGCTGCCGTCCAGCTGTCCTGTGATGGTACCTTTCCGGTCTTACGACATCCCAATGCTGATAAAGGTCACTTCGCAATCGCTTCCTCGCGGCAGGTTTGTGCAATTCTACGGGGACATTATTTTTCCCCTATTGATCGAAAAAGTCACGTTACTGGATGTCTCTATGTGTGCGTGTGTGTGTGTGTGTGTGTTCACAAGTGCCGATTCTGCGATCGAACAAGAGAAATCCTCGAACCGTACCACGAGTCGATCAAATTGGTATCAAGCCCAACCCAACTCTGACCAGTCTCAAAGTCTCGAACAATGGAAACGCTGATACCTTTCGCACCACTCGAAAATTCACTCGTCCGATACTCGCAGTCGAGGTTAGAACGTATAGTATTGTTTTCGGCCACGCGCTACGTTATTGGCGCACCCGAAGCCTTTTCGTATTCCAAATGCTCGCTTCGTTCTATACTTCTTTGTATCGTTCACAGCAGTCGATCGCGCTCGATGGAGCTCGCAACATCGAGGTTATTCGTCGACAATGCGTTTTTGTAAACAACCCTGACATTAGGGTTAACACACCCTTGGATTCACATTGTACAAAAAACACTTAATAAAATACAAAATTAATTCGTTGTACGTGTACACTTTTTTTAAAGTTGTGACAAACGCATGAATAAATATCTTATCTCTGATTGGATGCAGTCTGCATTGCCTTATCTATATATCTATATATATTAATGAAATAAAATATGTGTTAATGAAATGAAATCTTTAAATGTGCTCAAAACTCAATAACGCTTTGACCAATTACCCAAATTAAAAAAAAATATCCCTTGAAGTTCGAGGGAGATTCTTACGAAGAAAAAAATTGACAAAATTGTCCGGAAAAACGTAAAACACCGCAATTTGATTTTTCGAATACAAACTGTTTCTTCATATCGTTGACATAAATAATTAAAAAAAAAACAAATAAAGATAGCATTAGGATTGGATTAGCTATCAACCCCATACGCTACCGGTCAATTTTATACTTGACAGACAGATGAGTAATTTTCCATAAAATATATTTGTTCAGCTTACAATTAAATTCCTCGATTTAACATTGGTCGGTTGGTTTATTTTGTTTCGTGTTATTTATAATTTTGTCACTTTTAAAAGATTTTCTCAGTTATTATTTTGTCCAGATTGACTAGATTTCTGTGGGTAGGTAAGTTAAATCTTTATTAGTTGCGTGTAGACAAACTGCCACAGTGAAATAGCTTTTGACAGAACGACGTCTCTCGGGTCAGCAATTGAATAATAAATGATATGGTTTTCGATCCTCATCCGAGTAAATCGCGTCTCGCAATTCAAGCATCCGTAATTCACATACATCGAATCTGTAAAATCATATTTAATACTGAATAATATTGTGAGTTGAAAAAACCGGCGAATCGAGATCCGGAAATCTTCGTAAAGAATTGTTGAGAATTGGCAAACTCATTCTTACTCGTGAAACGAGTTTGCTCGTTACGCGGCCTCGCCGTAAGGACTTCAGCGCTACATCGACGATGGCGAGCTGTCCAGTTTGCTATTATCACTCGAAGAAAATTAATGTGCTGCGAGCACTCGTGTTGATATGTTTATCTTGACATTAGCGTTGGCGTTGATATCTCAATTATTCTCGAGTGAGATATATATAGGTATTTGGGGGAATAAAGATCACTAGCAGCCCGGCGTTCTCCTCGTGTAACGTAATATCCTTATATATACACATATATGGATATATATCTACGTATGTTTGTACGTAGACGAATGTACGATCGACATATAGGCCCATGACTCGTTAATTCATCATTATTAACTAATTGGTAATTCTATCCACCTGGAATTTTACATTAAATATTCATTTACTCGATAATAATATAGCAATAGGGATATTTTTACTCGGTTTGTCATTCTATGCAGCGTAGCTTAAAGCAATTGTGATTTCTTTAAATTTCGTTACCGAAAGATCACCAAGGTTGAAAAGATCATCTAGAAACCAAACATAACTCTGAAAGAAAACAACTTCGAAAAGAAACATAACCTCGAAATAAAAAATAATCTCGAAAACAAATCTAACCTCAAAAGCAAAAATAACCTGGAAAGCAAACATAACCTCGAAAGCAAACACGATCTCGACAGGAAACATAACCTCAAAAACAATTTGTAAAGCAAACATAACCTCGAAAGCAAACGTAACTTTAACAAATCAACGAGTTCAAAAGCAAAAAAAACTGAAACACAACTTCAAAAGATGAGTCAGTGAAAACCCGCTGTACTTCTCGTTCCTCGTTGATGCCAGTTCTTTTTACGTTTCTTTCGAATCTCACTCATCGTCGAGCTCCCCGACAAATGACATATGAAACATTAAAAGTGAATCGAGGTAGACACACGCGATGTAGGAGGCCCGATGAAGGGAGAAAGAAAGGGGAAGGGGTAAGAAAATTCGAGAGGTTATGATAACCTGGGGTCAAATAACTCGAGTATTTCGAGTGTCGCGAGGTGTATACGGAGGACGAAAGCCCCCGCGACGTACATAATATCATCAAGCACGCGATGAAATTGAACCATTGAAGATTCATGGGCGACTCTCGCCTCGTGAAAATTACAAGGAAGTCGGTGCGAATCTCGAAGCATAGACGTCTCCGAGGTTCGTTACGCCGCGGCTTGCACCGCGGTGTGTCTCGTAGATACGCCTCGTACGATTTATTATGCAGTCGACTCGCTAAATTATCGTGTACAATGCGAACGAACCCTATAACCAAACAAACAAATTTAATTGTTTCTTCAACCGCTTTATTTTCGGATAATCGAATAAATTTGGAATTTCATTTACGGATTTCCGAAAACTTGGGATCTCCGAAAAGCGGATCGATTTTAAATAACTTTTGTTTGGATTTGTTTGAGTACAGAAATCGAGATTCTGCATAAAATTAATTCTAAGCCAAGTATATTTTTTTTTAAATAGAATAATATTCGTGAATAATTCAGTTATTGAAAGATCGTTGAATATTGAAAGATAATTAAGGTAATTAAGGTAAAAATTAAGTTAATTGAGATAATTAAGATAATAATTAAATTAGTTAAGATAATAAAGATAAACAATCGAGACGTGAAAATCAGGTTATAATTTGAATAAATATAGATATAAAAGGGAGTCAGGTGAAAACTTGTCGATTTATAGTTTCCAGGCACATCAGCAACAAACGTTTATCAGAAATTCAGTTTTTGTCGTTTTCATTTATTTTATTTGTTTCCTATAACTCTTTTTATCAAATTAAAAACAAACGGCATAAACTATTGGGTAATAAAAAAAAAAAAGATCGCTCACTCTGATCAATCTTTTCGTCAACTTAATTGACAATTAACGTTCGCCATATTTTTATAACACACGTTCCTCTCGGAAAATAATTGAAGACAAATCGGTGTGCTTCAGCGTTAAATCACGTAATGCAACGTAACTCCGAGATATCAAGTTTTCTATTCCGTGAAACGTGTAACATTGAATAAAGAAGGAAAAAAGCTCGTAATAACATTAATAAAAGGGAATAATGAAGGCAATTCCGTAATATTAAGGAGCACTGAATTCGTTGAGATTGAGGGAGAACGGTAAACATCGCATCAGGTGATGAGACGCTGATCCGGCTCGTTAAGATCTGAAGAGATCTTTTCACTGGGGTAACTTCGAGATCCCTCGGAGGGTTACTCTTCCACGAATTATTTTGCGAAATACTTCCTAATGAAAATGTACTTCGCCCTCTTGCTTCAACGAATCGTACGTTACGCCCCGCTCCTCCTGATCACCCCCGAGTGAATTGCTCAGCGAAGACACGCGACGATACCGAACTTGGGAAGAGAAAGAGACGAGGATAGGATGCGAAGAAAAATGGGCGAAATATCACGTGTAATATGGAAAATTAGCGACAAGGAGCGTCCACTCGTTCAAACGGGGAGGACTTTAAGGGGGCGCTTGCGCCATGTTCACACTTGTATGTATATGTACACGTCCCATAACCACGCACGTTCAACCTACCATCCCCATCCCCCTCAGGAACTCCTCTTGCGCACGTTTCGTCGCGCGCACTGGTCCCATATATATACTAAGGTACCCGGGCATTCCTGTCACACTTGGCATCTTTATACGTTCCTGAGCGCAACGCGACTTTCGTATCACGTGCCCAACGCACCGGCTATCGTACGAAACGTTCTATCCAACTACGATCAACGCTTGTCCTCTACGTTTCTACCCCTTTACGACTTTACGTAAGTTTTCTCTTTTTAAATACACGTACGTATCCCTCGCTGTGCAAACGATAACGATAGGTTCGTTTAACGGAATGGGATATTTGAAAAAAATCATGTTTCTTTGTTTCGAGATATTTTATTATTTCTTCGTTTCGAGACGTTTTTATTACTTTTTTTATTCCAAGGAATTTTATTATTTCTTCTTTTTTTTTTCTTTAATGGAATAGTTTTATTTCGATAATTTTTATTCATAAGAAATTTCGCGTCTTTGGAATGAATTAGAGTTTTTTTTAGGGAATTTTTTTATCCCTAGGAATTTTATGATTTCTTCAGTTTTTTTCTTCAGTGGAATAGTTTTATTTCGATAATTTTTATTCATAAGAAATTTCGTGTCTTTGGAATGAATTAGA